>MU222600.1:0-22023 GCA_018584345.1 Thuja plicata
GACTTTGCTTACCAGGCCTTGCTGATTATATTTTGCCTGATGTTCTTTACATTCCTCAATTAAAAAGAAATCTGATGTCTCTCATTCATATCATGCAGCAATGAAATTCTATACATATGTTTGATGGTATAATTGAAATAAGAAAAGCATTTGATCAAGTGCTTGTTATGACTGGTGTTGAAGAAGACAAACTTTTAAAACTTAAAGGGACATCATCTTTTCCATCTAATTTAGTTCTGTTGGCTCAGCATGATGATACTTTGCCTTCTAGTTTGTTGTGGCATGCTTGTTTTGGTCATATTAATTATGATAGTATCTAGATTATGAAACAACAAGGTATTCAAGGGCTTCCTACTATTCCAAGAAAGCTTTCTTCATGTACAATGCATGTATTTTGGGCAAACATTGTAAACAACCTTTTTATGGATGTACTTCATGAGCTTCCAGGAAGTTTGGTCTCATTCATTCTGATTTATGTGGGCCCATGTCTGTTCAATCTGTAAATGGCAATAAATATCTACTAACTTTTATTGATGACTACTCCAGGATGTGTTGGGTTTATTTGTTGAAAGAGAAATCTTAGTTTTTTGCAATTTTTAGACATTTTCATTTATGGATTACAAATGAAACTCAACTTAATATTGGCACTCTCTGATCAGATAATGGTGGCGAATATACATCAAATACATTTAAACAATACTTGCAGGATCATGGTATTAAACATCAGACCACTGTCCCTTATACTCCGCAACATAACGGTGTGGCAGAGCACATGAATAGAACTTTGCTTAATATGGTAAGGTCCATGATTTTTTTTTCAGAATGTCAAGTTGATGTTTTGGGGGAGAAGTACTACTTTGTGCAGTTTATATTCGCAATCAATGTCCTTCTATTGCCATCAATAATAAGTCTCGTTAATAATTCTGTAATCTGTCGGGAGTAGTTTAGTTAGTTTCTAATTAGTTACTAGTTAGAAGTTTCAGTTTCTTTTATGTTATTCAAATCTACTGATCTCCTTCCTGTATATATTGAAACTTTATCATGTTTTATATATTGAATGTTGGAGTTTTGTCCTGTTCAACATTGGTCACATTTATTTTGGGGAAATGTCGAAGACAACGGAAGAAAAGTGGAGAAGAGGATGTGTCAGTAATGCTCAAAATGTTCACTTACAAGGAGCTACGAATTGCAACCGACAATTTCCAGCATAAGCTGGGGAGTGGTGGATTCGGCTCTGTGTTCTAAGGAGCTCTGCGAGACAGCACACTTGTGGCGGTTAAGAGATTAGAGGGTTCCGCAAGAGCAGAAAAACAATTCTGTACATAAATAAACACCATCGGGAGAATAGAACATGTGAATTTGGTAAGGCTTTGTGGATTCTGCGTGGAAGGGTCTGAAAGGCTACTTGTGTATGCGTACATGCCTAATGGCTCTCTAAACTCCTCTCTCTTCTGTGTAGAGAAGGTGTTGGATTCGAAGACCCGATTTGAGACAGCACTGGGCACTGCATGAGGATTAGTTTATCTCCATGAGGAATGCAGGGATCAAATCCTTCACGCCTATATTAAGCCTGAAAATATTCTTCTGGACGACGACTTCAGGCCGAGGATAGTTGATTTTGGGTTGGCAAAGTTGGTGGGCCGAGATTTCAGCCGTGTGCTGATGACCACAAGAGGAACTCGAGGTTACTTGGCCCGAGAGTGGATATCATGCCTTCCTATCACTCCCAAGGTGGATGTATACAGTTTTGGTATGACGTTGCTGGAAATTATATCGGGTCGTAGAAATCTGGACTTCAAGGTGGAGGAGAGCAGGTTGTACTTTCCTACCTGGGCTTCATCTCAAATTTAGAGTGGAAACATAATGGGCATTATGGATGCACGAATAGAAAATGAGGCAAATATTGAAGATGTGAGAAGAGCCGCAGTGGTTGGGGGACTATGCATTCAAGACGATGAGAACCAGAGGCCGAGCATGAGTGAAGTAGTGAAGATATTGGAAGGTAAGATGGAGGCTCCTGCCCCACAAATTTTGAGATCTTTACAGGCGCTGGTAGATAAGGTAGAAGACGTGGAAAACTTTAAGTTTGATTAACATCCTTTGATATCAAGTTATTGTGTGCCAACACAACACTGGTTTTAGAGAGTAATTACTAGAATATTATATTTTGACAAATTTATGTACAAGATCTTTATAGGTGTTGGTAGATCAGGTAGAAGACTACGACCGCGACATCTAACCTCAACATACTTGCACATCAAGTGGCTCTATCTGTACACAACACTGGTTTTAGAGAGTTGTTATAACTAACATATTATATTTTGAAAAATTTATGTAAAAGATATTGAGAGATATTATTATTGAAATGACTTAAGTAATTTCTATCAATACATTAAGGTTGGTGATTGATCCATTTCTATAAGAAGATTAAAAATTTCAATGTTGAAAGATTGATAGTAGCCGATGGGAAGTTTGCTTCAATATGGTGTTCCTAGTATGAGGACTTGAGCTCTTCATCAATATAGGTCATCTCTTAATACACACTATCTTTAGAAGTCCTCAAATTTTTCGTATTGCTGATGTTAAGCCAAGTGTAAAAGTGAAGCATACAAAACTTGAATAGATTGTGCATAAATTTCAATGAATACCATGATACTATTCACACATAAAAAAAAGAAATCCACAATATAACAAACCAAAATAACATTAAGTAAATATTGGTTTTCTAATAATAGATCTCAAAATATGGGAATGATCAAGGACTATGAAATGATAGGTCCATATTCATCAATGTCTTCATTATAAAAATGAGATAAGACCAAGAGTCATTCACAAATCCATAATCTATGACAAATTGTAATATCACACGATCTTCTACAACCAATAAGAGTTAAATCTTACACCAAGATCACACTATGCAAATTATTCTAATCCAATTGTCCATAAAAGACATGTCTTATTTAACCATACCCTCTTACACCATTAAAAAAGTCAACATTTACATATTCATAAATTTATATTTTAGGGAGAAAACAGGACATATTGCTAAGATGACAGTTTTACACAAAATCATCATTTCAAAATAGAAATGGCTTATAAACATCACCATTAAAGTTGACTCCTTGAATGTGCCCACTCCCTAAATGACAAGGCAAAACGTAGCTAGAAAACTTACTACTTAATTGTCAATGCTTCTAATCATACCATTCCCTTCAAAAACCACATGGTCACACATGCTCAAGGAAGGAAATTAGCTTGTGGAACTTTTTCCTAACCTAACAACGTAGGCAAATGATTCCAGTATATGGGCTGATTTTCCCACTCTCCCAACTCACTTTACCCAAATATTACACTTAAATTTTGATAGTTTTTCAAACTAATTATCAATTCTCTTTGAGTAGGCCTACCCTTATAGCTTTTGGAAATCTCTCAAGTACATTTTCATCCTTCTGAAATACTAGAAACTATAGCTATCATCTTCTTACTCCATCTTTGGTTAGCCTTGTCATGTTTTGTGCTTACATTTCTATAATGGGTGAGGATTTGTATCTAATTAAACCTAAAGATTATAAAAACTCTAAGAGACACAATGATGTTTGGGATATTATGTTGCGCGATAATCTAGCCTTGTACATAGAATCCATGCATGGATTCAGTCAAAATTCCATTCAATGAAATTTATACAGTCTCGGAAAAATGGTGTTGTCATTCTCTAAGACATCTCCTTCTAGGTCTCAATAGAGACAATTGCTATTGCTACATGTATCCTCAATGATGGTGTGAAAATGGATAAAGAGATAAAGCGGGACTCCAACAAAGCTATAAGAACCTTTCTAAGAGCAAGGGCCAAAGTTTAAAAGGCACCAAAATGGCTTCAATCAGGAAGACCTCTTCGTTGTTTCAGTGAGAGCGGTTGATGTCCTTATTAGGTATTATAACTTAGGATTTCATTATAAATCATTTGATGCCTTCTTCATTCCTATGTTAAACCACTACATTTATCATATTAAACTAATTTTTTCTTTTTGGATTTTTACATCCCTTGAGGAGTCCATTTCTAGAGTTCCTAGCTTTGGGAAAACCTCCTTCCATTATGTATTACTCCTCTATCTCTTTTAGTATAACCTAGTTCTCTCTTTTATTTTTAATCCCAAGCCCAGAGTCATAACCATCCATCTTAACACAAGATAGTGAACCACTTTCTTTATATTTTTTTTACAAAAATTGCCTTATTACTTTTTAAAGAGAGATGGAGAAATAGAGAAACAAATCTATTATAAGTTAATTCTCTAATACCGCATGTTAAAAAATATGTATTGTATAAATTATTTCATATTAAAAAATAATGATATGTAATATATTAAATACCATATATAATATATAATCAATTATAATATATTAAAAATATATAAATATTATTTAGTTCATATTTACATATAGTATCTTTTAAGCTTATGTGTATATATATGTATGTGCAAAGTTTGGTGGAGATACATAAAGTGTTTGACAACATGAACTAATGAGATAGGTGTCATGAAGCATTAATACTATGGCATAAAGAGAACATCACCATATTCAACTCTTTTTGTAATGATTGAGTAATGTATATTGTTAAATTTAATTCTAACTTAAAAACCTATACTACTTAAACTTTTTGGAATAATGGAATGGTGTGTACTGAGAGGGGAGGGGTGAATCAGTAACCTTAAACTTTTTATCAATTAAGTTTTAATCCTTTAGTAATAAATTCCTTGCATTACTGACATATATGTTATTCTATCTTTGTGCATGTAATATCAAATCATAAACTTAATTGCACGTTAACATTCATACAAACATTAATGAAATGTAATGACACATGACACAATAATTGGTAATGCAGAAAACCCCTATTAGAAGGTAAAAACTGTGATGGGGATGAAACCCACAAAGATTTACTATCTGTAGAATGGAAGGTGCCAATTAAGGATACAATTTTGATCACTTCTGACGATCTTACCCTATTAGGAGTGACATTTTAGACTGGTTAGGTCTAATCGGTTAAGAGATTTAGCAATAGTGCTTAGTGTGCACTCGGTTAAGAGATTTACATAAGGATTGTTAAATCCACCTTCTTCAAGGATTTATTCTATTTGTTCCACTTTTTAGAATGCAGTAAAAAATACTTGTTGACCAGATAAACTACAATCCTGAATTGGTGAGTATAGATCCCTTAAATTTTACAATATGATGTATCACCTATAGTGATTGATTAATACCTTTGTTTTGCTCAATAGCCTTGAAACATGTTCTTTATAACTGATTTCATCTTTTGTTGTCCTTCTACATAAAACTCTCTATCTGATCCATAGATGTCTGCTACGGCTACAATTCTCTAAGTCTGTTTGATATCTACATCTATTTATATAATGAGTTAACCTAAATAGGTTTCACGCTTTACAGTGATAACTCTATGATCAAAGGTTTACAACTTGACCTAGATCTCCTAGTTTGCATGTTTTCAATCAATTAGACTGATTAAAATATACATTTTATTTTCTTTTCCCTCAAGAAATGGTTTTAAAGATAAGCTTTAAAGCTAAATATAAAAATCAAGTGTTTTATCTGGCATGTAACTTAGATCTACATTTCTCAGAATTAATGTTGTCTCTCTGTAGACTAGTTCTCGGGTTTCTCTATAGTCTTTCCTCGGTGATGTCTTTATAGACATTCTGCTTCTTGGTTTGATTTGTAGACTTTCTGTTGGTGTTCACTATGAACTTGTATGTCGGGTTCCTCTGTGAACTTGTCTATCGCGTTCCTCTGTGAACTTGTATGTTGAGTTCCTCTGTGAACTTGTATGTCAAGTTGCACTATAAACTTGTCTTTCGGTGATCATGTTACTGACGGTTCAAAAACTATTTCCTTCATATACTAATAACAAAAAATGATCATCAATCTCCCTCTTTGACATTAGTATCAAAAACTGATATGTACAAAACTAAAATGTTTAGCATATACACCATGTATTTACCTTGTCAATATAACTCCCCCTATGTGCATGCCTTGGTATAGTATATGTACATGTATATAGACTTGCCTTTATACATATATTTCCCTCTTTCACCTTATCCCATTTTATCATATCAATTCCCCCATTTTATTATAATAATGACAAAGGTGTAATAGTTGCAACTTATCAAAACTGTGGGAGTGGGATTTTTGAATGTCTTCCATTTTCTTCTCTCGTTGTTATTTTAGGTGCTCAAGGGTCATGATCTCCAAGGTGATTCTTGCATAGATATCATATATGCTTTCTGTTATAGACATTTCTGGGGTGGCAATCAATTTTCTTGCCAAACTCATATGTTGTTGCAGTAATATGAGATTTTTTAGTAGTAGAGTTTGGAGCTCAGTTACCTCATCTCTGAGCTTGGATTCTGCCTCTAGAATCTCAAATCTTAACCTTTTTTCTTCCATAATCTTTTCATAATGCAACTTGAACGCATTGTCATTGGTTGTGAGACCTTCTGCACTAGCATTAAGATCTGCATCTATCTTTGCAATCTTTCCACTACTCTCCTTAGTGAATTGCTCTATGGTGGATAACTTTTGAGCCAAGGTTATAACTTCTGAAATAATTAGTTCCAATTTATTGACCAGTTCAGATAGTTTTACTTGGTTCTCTACCACTTGTTGGCTGATTTTCTCTCTTAGCTTGCATTGGTACCTTTTATCTGCACGTTCTTCTATTCCCTTCTCTACATTTACATTCTATGATGTGATGGCCTCTATAAGAACTGCTAATTGATCAAGTATAGATGTATTTTGATCAATGTCAATATCAAGTACAATCTACAGTAGTATACCCTTTGTAGTTTCTAGCACCTCTGTGTCCTTGTGCTCCTTTTTGAGCTTATCTTGTATATATTTTCTTTTACAAAGTTCTGCATACTTTGTAAGTGACTCTAAATCTAATATCCTAGGATCACATTCTAGTATTTCAACGATTTCATCCAATGTAACTGGATTTTTATTCTTCTTCTTCTTCTTTGCAATTATGGTGGAGGCAGTTGTATGTAGTACCATAGCAAGACCCTTTTCTTGGTCTGATGTATTTGGTGAAGGCCTTGGACGTTTTGTGCCTTTTACCTGCTGCTCGATATTCACCTGTCCATTGGTTATGGATATCTCCACATCAGCCTTAGCTTTATCTACAGATTCTCCTTCAGTATCCTTTGGAGTGGCATCACCTTTTTCCTCACTTGTATCTTTCTTCTCTCCATGTGTTACTTTCTATTTATCATTTGTGTTTGTCTACTCCTCTTCACCCTTATCCTCGGGTATGCTTGCATCATGGTCAGGTGATTTCTCCTTTTGTGAGATGATATTGATAACTTGCATCAATAATGGCATTTGTCTTGGTATATTACCCTATGGAGCATCCATTGTTGTGTCTTGTTCCTTGGTTTTCTTGGTGGCAATAGTGACATCTTCATCTTCCTTTACTTCATCGACAGGATCACTTCCAGCAATATCTATTATTGTCACATCTTGGATTGTGACATCCATTGTGTCTCCTTATGAGTACAAAATCTATGGTATGTCATCCATGGCCTTGCTTACCTGTCTTGTCAGATCAATTGGATTTTTATCCTTAGAATCATTTATTAAGATGTGTTTAGGGCTTGGTGTTGCCTCTTTATCATGATTGTGAGGCTTCTTGGTAAGACCTAATACCTTCTCAGGGCTTGTGTCCTCTTTAGGTAGATTGCGTACCTCTCTCCAAGATTTATCACTTTATTTGTCAAGCTCTATTAAGCTTCCTTGTAGTAATTTATAAGCTCTCAATTTTTTTGAGAACTTCTTTGAATGCTTCTTCATCATTTTATAAATTTCTTACATCTTTGACTCGGGTGGCATAATTGAAACTAGGGATCTTTCCTTATTTGTCTTTCATAATTCAGTGCGTATGTACACCTTGTTGATAACCTATCTTGAAGTTCTTGTGGCATCATCTTATCAAACTATATAGGTACATATTTGAATACTCACATTGTCTTGATGATGACTTCTTTGATCTTATTATGATCCTCGAGGTTCATAGTTAGCCATTGTCTAATCTTGGGATCTGAGATATTCTACCTGACTTGATGATTGATGCAGAAATCTCATCGATTGTGGTAGGAACTTAGTTCTTTTCAAGTTGTTCATCTTGTTCTATGTCTTCCTTATCTTCCTTGCATAAGATTTAATCTCATTCTTCTCTTTGGTTATGATGTTTTCCCGGCTTAGGGTTTTTTTTTATAAGTCCTCACTTGTCCTATATTTACCGGTCATGATCTTGCATCTTTTGTTGTTTGACTCCTTGTTCTTGATGCATCAATTTTCCTTGGCTTGTTTGGAGGTGGTGTATCATACTCAGTTGACTCAGAGTCACTTACTTGATCACCTTCACCGATGGGTGACTTCCCCTCGATGTCATCTTTTTGTTATGTTTCTTCTTCATTAACTGAGAAATTTTTCTCAAGTGTCTTTACCATTTTGGTCTTCTTTCTGTCTATCTTTTTAACAACTAAACATGTTTTGATTTTGTCCTTAGCTTCTTCATAGGTGCCAAATCTTGGCAATGATTTATCCAGTGGTTCATTAAATAAGGCTTCAGTAACATTTGTGGCCTGATCTATGTTTATCACATAGTCAAGTGGTGATAACCATGCTATCCTCGATAGAACTAGTTTGATCAAAGTTGTATCGGTGTCCATGATGAAACACATATCATCTTTATATCGATCCACTAGTTGTTCTCATATCCTCATCCTTTTTTACATTTTGTCATTAAATTCAGTGAAATATTCATCCATGACTGATGTAAAGTCATCCCCTAGTGACTTAATGAATTAACTAATTTGAATTGTCACTGGTCGAGTAGTGTCCCAATTGACATTACCGAAAGATGGGAAGAAGTCTTGAAAGTAGAAGAATATACACATGAAGAATGAACCTGAACTTACATGAATTAGATTTTTCTGGTCTAATGGTCATCATGTTCTCTTCTAGTTGCTTCAGTGGAAGCTTAGATTGATCCTGTTGTAGACCCTTCTTTATGATCTTGTGAGAAGTGTCAACTACTCCACATGCAATACTATTTAGTCTGCTAGCTTGGAATATCTTGTATCCCAGCACACATGCACTGAACTTCAGTTATGGATCAGTGATGGAAATCACCTTCAATCCTCTACCATCCCATACTTCTCTTGTCATCTTTTCTATGTCAGGGTGAGGAGGATGTTTGAGTGATTTTGCATTGTCGGTTACTAGATAACCCGTCACTACATGTATTACATCCTTAGTGATCTGTTTTGGCTTGTCCAGCCACATCTTTCGGTCATGTACCTGACTAAGAACTATATAGATCCACTCGGTCTTGAAATCCTTCGGGAACATTAGGGCATTTGTCATCTCTTTCACCTCAATGTGTTTATGTTCATCTTTGATGTTTACATCTATGCAAAGCTTCTTATAAGATTCCTCAACTTCAAGATCTTTGATCTCTTCAACTTTGTAGTGGATGTAGGCTCGGACATCCTCAACTAGAAAAACCCTAGGTGGTATGCTTGAGAATGCTCCAGTGTCATTGGGTTGTGAAGCTACCTCTGGACGTAATTAGTACTTAGGCTCTTCACATGTGGAATTCTTAATCAAATTAACCTTTTTATCCTTTGCATTCTTGATTTTGGAAACACGAGATGTGGTTATCATTATTTCTAGAAATTAGGGCTTTTCCCACAAATAAAATGTAAGCTCAGTGAGTTTTAGTTACTCACTTGATTTGTTGTAGCTATTATTGATCTTTCTGAATACCATGAGTGGGCTTGTCATTTTCTTTGCAATCCAGTCATTGTTCTTTGCTCTGTTTCACTCTCCTTTGCTCTGATCTTTTCTCTTAATTGTATGGTAAATGAATGAGCTTTTCTGTCGCCCTTTTATAGACAATGCCATAAGTGGTTTAATAAATTCTTTCACCTACTTATCTATGCTCAAAGAAGTAGTCGCTCGGGGAATATAATAACTTTATTCTTTGTGAGAGTGTGATGCTCGGGGTAAGTGTCAACTCAATTGGCCTTTCACATGTTCACCGATGGTGCTCGATGTGGAGCGAAGACTATATTGTCTTTTTACTTGATTACTGACGATGCTCGGTTTACATTAACAACTTAGCTTTTATATGTATATCAATGGTTCTCGGTATGCAATGACCAATGAGATTATACTCACAAAATCATAAGATGTAATACAATAGTGTATCTTTATTCATGCTAGTTTCCTATTTTATCAATGTACAATGGAATAGATGTAAAATATAGCTTTGTATAGTGCAGTTCCATACTTACATTCTTCTTAGGTGAGGGTTGTGATATCACCAGATCCATTGGATAAGGTGTCACCAATTGTGTTTCTTGGTCGCGCATCATCAATGTTTGTAACTTTCCTCCACATTTTGTTTCTCATCTTCCTGATGTCTTCAATGGTATTTTCGTTGGCAAAGCTGCTTGTCTCTGTCACTCGGTCTATGCAGTCCTTGCTTAGATGACCAACCCTATGACAGTGTAAGCATGCCATTCTGGGGTTAGTCCAACTTCTAGACCTTCTCATCCATTTTCTCATGCAATTTGTATCTATGTGTCCATATCTACCACATGCTATGTAGTTTGTCTATGTGTTGTAATCCCAGACATATGAGTTACTGACTCTTTTCGGTTGAAAATTAATTTCTTGTTCTTTAGGTTTCCATCTTTCTTTTTCTTCTTCTAGCATTCAAGAGATGTGTGCCCATGCATTTTGTAAGTAGAACAATATTTTTCCATGTAGGTTTCCTTCTTTGGTTGTTTCACCTTAGATTTGAATTCATGTGATTTGTGTCCTTTCATGTTACAGTTATAACAATTTACTATGAATGTAGATGTCGATTTAGGAATACCTTTTTCTTTTCTCCTGCAAACATTTGATGTATGGCCTAGTTTTCCACAGTAATTGCATGACTTCTTCCTTGGTCTTAGATTTGTGTAGACATCTTTTGGATCATCTTGGTATAATGATTCTCCATGCTTGGTATACCCTAGATCGGTATTATTGTTGACTCTTCTTTTTCCATCTAGAAAATCATCCATTCTTTTTGTGCTTTCTTCAGCTTTCTTGATCATATCATTGTGCTATTGTTGAATCCTTACTTCATGCTTTAGTTTTTCATTTTCTTCTCTTAGCTTACTAATAGCTTCCAATTTCCCATGGAGTTCTATGCTCACTCGGTTTTCCTCATGACTCATAAGAACAATTTGATTGGTGATCTCATGATGATGTTCAGTAAGTTTGTGTATCTATGATTCTCTCTCTTGTAGCTTCTTAGTGATATTCCTCCTGTCATCAATAGCTAGTGTTCTTTCTTGCTTATCTTGTCTAGCATTATTCATAACCTCAACCATCCTTACCATCTGTGTCTCTTGACCGATTTGTAGTGATTTCACTTGTTCATCCAGATGTTGATTGATTTCATTTAGACTTGTAATTCTTCCTTTAGATGTGTCTAATGTATTGCTAGATGTAGATCCTGATGACTCAAATAAATTAGGTATCTCTTCTTCATGATAGTTTGTTTCATTACAACAAGATGCCATAACCTTTCTTTCATCTAGTAGTTCTCTCATCTTGTTTCTAGCTTTTTTGTATTTCTCATAGAAGATCTATATTTGCAACTTCCGATTCTCAATATTCTTTTCTAGTTTATACCTTTCCATTGTATGATTTTTTCTCTCAAGGGATATAAAATTTTCCAAATAAGAGATCTAGCTCAGATACCAATTGTTGGAATAATGGAATGGTGTGTACTAAGAGAGGAGGGGTGAACCGGTACCCTTAAAATTTTTTCTCAATTAACCTTTAATCCTTTAGTAATTAATTCCTTGCATTATTGACCATAGATGCTATTCTATCTTTGTGCATGTAATATCAAATCATAAACTTAATTGCATGTTAACATTCATAGAAACATTCATGAAATATTATAAAACATGACACAATAATTGGTAACACAGAAACCCTTGTTAGAAGGTAAAAACTGGAGTGGGGATGAAACCCACAAAGCTACACTATCTGCAAAATGGAAGGTGTCGGTTAATGCTACAGTTTTAATCACTTCTGATGATCTTACCCTGTTAGGAGTAACATTTTAGACTGGTTAGGTCTACTTGGTTAAGATATTTAGCAACACTGCTTAGTGTGCACTCGGTTAAGAGATTTGCATAAGGATTAATAAATCCACCTTCTTAAAGGATTTCTTCTATTTGCTACTCTTGTTAGAATGCAATCAAAAACACCTATTGACTTGATAAAATGCAATCCTGAATTGCTGAGTACAGATCCTTTAAAGTTTACAATATGATGCATCACCTATAGTGATTGATTAATACCTATGTTCTGCTTGGTAGCCTTGAATCTTGCTCTTTATAACTGATTTCATCTTTTGTTGTCCTTCTGCATAAAACTCTCTGTCTAATCCATAGATGTCTATTGTGGCTACAATTCTCTATGTTTTATTTATTTCTACATCTATTTATACAATGATTTTACCTAAATAGGTTTCACGCTTTACAGTGATAACCCTATGATCAAAGGTTTACAACTTGACCTTGATCTCATGGTTTGCATGTTTTCAATCAGTTAGAATGATTAAAACAATTACATTTGCTTTAATTTCCCCTCAAGAAATGGTTTTAAAGATAAGCTTTAAAGATAAATATAAATATCAAGTGTTTAATCTGTCGTGGAACTCAGATCCACGTTTCTCAGAATTAAAGTTGTCTCTCGGTAGACTGGTGCTCTGGTTGCTCTATATTCTTGCCTCGGTTATGTCTTTCTAGACATTCTGCTTCTCAGTTTGATATATAGTCTAACTGTTGGTGTTTACTGTGAACTTGTTTGTCAGGTTCCTCTGTGAACTTGTCTATCGGGTTCCTCTGTGAACTTGTCTGTCGAGTTGCACTATAAACCTGTCTTTCAGTAATCATGTTATCGATGGTTCAAAAACTGTTTCCTTTGTATACTAATGACAAAATATGATCATCAAAACTATCATAAGACAATTTGGGTAGTTTGAATATGAATTGAGTTTTGATTAGTCTTTGTATCAAACATTCACGATATTTATTAAATTCAAGAAAATATATATGTTTTTCACCACTTCCATATTGAAGGTATGAAAGTTATGTCTAACATAAAATGATCAATTGATTTAGATGACACCTTTGTAATATATTTACTATTTATTTTTAGTGGTTTCACTTAAGATTTATGTTAGCAACAAACTCTTCATTGTTTGAGGGATTTGAAATTCGAACCAATCTCAAGAAATAATTTTTCGTAGTGTAATTTAAATAAAATTGATGCTTCAATTTTTTTTTATGTTTTACCTTTGAGACTACATATTGAAATCTAATAGTGATCATTTTTATTAGTCTTTTTTTTTTATAGGTAATCGGCCGAAGCCTCAGAGTATTTTTTTAATTTATTATTATTAAGTTGATTAGATTCGAACCCAAGACATCCCAATAAAGAGGCTCGCAACTTACCCTTGTACTATAGGCTTCTGCTTAATTTTTATTAGTCATATTAAAGCTTATATAAGTTAAAAGATTAGTTTGTAGTTCTATTGTTCTTACATAATTTGACACAACATTGTTTATTACTATAATAATATTTAGAAAATGTTGTGCTTATTATTTTTATATTTTAAAATTAATAATACAAACTATTTTATTCTATATTCTCTTTGAAATGTTAACTTTTCCCTTTTACTTAGTTTTGCATATTCAAGAATAAAATGTCAATAAACAATAGTTACACAAAAAATAAAAATAATTTTTTTTTTATAATTTAAATAATTAAAATATTTCTCTTAGTCATCAATATTTACATTTCCTTCTTATTTTTTTTAATATTAAACTAACCAATAATAAAATATTATAATAATTAAAAGAAACTTATAAGAATTTGTTCATGAAATTATCCTCACTTGAATTGAAAGATAAGAACGTTTCTACTACTCTAATCTAACTAAACTAAAACTAGACAAATATAAATGGAATTATAAATCAAGAGAGTGCTAATGGTCGCTCCATATACTGTTATGATTTCTTTTTACTTTCCCAATTAGTTGGAGTATGCTTTCTAATGAAAGTAGACAACAAAATAGAAATTACACCATTAGAATTATGTATGACTCTTCTATGAAAAACCCCAGCTTCTTCCGAATTCCATTATATCGTTCCCGATTACATGTTCAAATTACTTGCAATTTCGTGTTCATCAAAAAAAATCATAGACTTTCTATTCTTTCACATTTGTATTTTTTTCAGCTCAAAAGAGTTGACTGATAGGCGTAGAATATCTGAAAAGTTTGAGTGGCAATCGTAACCAAATATATACATTAATTCAATTTCGTTTTCATAAAACATGAATTTTTGTTCACTTTGATAGAACGGGTCTCTTACATTACGATTGATATCTTTAATTTCATACGTTTGTTCAACTTAAAAGTCAGTCGCAATAATATCAATAGCGATGCATCGATATCAAATAAAATTGCAGATTAGATGTTATGGAATCTTGTTTTGTTTTGAATCGTGGCGTGTTGTTGTTGAATATGCTTCAAGAAGAATAAAATAAAAAATAGGTAATAAACAAAGAATGTGGCTATCCTCAAAGTAAAATGTACTGCTGACTAAATATTAAAAACAGAAAATACAATGAATTTTTGTGAAATTTTTAACATTTGTTCTTTATGATTTGTATCTTTTGTGGTGGAAAACCACAAAAAAAATTGCAAAAAAACAAAGTATGTTTTCGCGAATTTGAAAAAAAAAAGTTTGACTCTTTCTTGTCTTTGGTGCATTTTAAATGGAGATTAGCCGCTATCACAAACATACAGTTGTACTTTACTAGGGTATTCAACACTTTGGTAACATCTATTAAGTTCATTCGACATTTGAAATCATTGGCTCATAAAAAACTTTTCAGTCTATTTACTTTAGGTTGACGACACTTTTTAAGCCGCTAGATTTCTCTATTCAAAGTGGAAAACTTCTCGCTTTCATATTATAAAAGTTAAGACAATATTTAAGAGAAATGCAAGTTCTCTCATTATCAATAGTTCAAAACAAAAAAAAAGAATGGGCACTTTCTTATCTAACAAATTTAGAAATATTTACCTTTCCTAAAAAAATTAGGATATATTATTGTTTTATTTCGTTAAATTAAACTGTAGTTTTTTAAAATAAAATATAATCAAATGATGATCTTTAATCATTTAGTGATCAAACACAATCAAAATTTACATAGTAATTAGTTTAAAATTATAGTGAAATGTTTTATGTCTAAAGTTTAGGTAATAATAATTCTGAAACATAGCAATATACTAATAGAGGGTTGATCAATATATCATCAAACTTCTACTTTTTCTAATTCAAATCTAACATTTACTAGGTTGTTAGGTCCATTAGAAAACATATCAATAAATGCAAGAAAAGAAACACAAGAAACATAACATCAGACGTTATGTGGAAACTCTAAAAGGAAAAGACCATGGTGAGCAAGCTGCTTGGATCTACTATTAATCAAAACCAATGATTATAGTTGGTTAAGAATGTGCCAACCTTTAGGATACTACAATGATCCCCTCATCAATAAACCAGTTAGGGCATTAAACCAATATGAATTAGAAGGATACAAATCAAGAGGTATCAACCTAATATAAATCGGGAGGTAACAACATCATAACTGAAAATAAGACATACATTTGTTTGAGACAAAATTTGAAGAATGATGTAATGAACCTTGTACTTCTAATTTATCATTTACTAACCTCTAGTTCATGCACTTTCCTCTACAACTCCTTCTTCACTTTTACACCAAAAGATGGAACATGATCAACTCAAAGTCTCTTTCTACTCCTAGTAATATCTCTGTTATGTTATCATCTCTTTTTCTTCATTCAAATCAAAAAATGATCTCTTATATTATGGTAATGTTAAAAATAATTTAAACCTTTCTTAAATACTTCCAAGCATACTTTTATCTTCTAGAAAATATTGCCTTCAAAAATCAACCACAAGACTTGGGTCACCATTTCTAGTTTTGTTTAAATTAGCTTCTAGTTGAATATTATTCTTCAACAAAGTCTTAATGAGGTTTTTTAGGTTGGAGTTTCCACCTTCTAAGCTATAGCATATACATCTTGTCATTTACAAGTCAATAGAGTTAGCCAAATAATTACAATAGTTATTATTGTCAAATATTTTTATATAAAGTTGAAAATAGGATATTTAAACACTTAAAAATAAGAAAATGGTAGATTTTAGAAAAAAAAAATTTAAAGATTGATCACACTTTCAATCTTTTCTACAATTATTATAGAGGAATTTGAATATTCTTCACGACTCTTATTTTTATGGAGTCATTCTCTTGTCTATGTTGTGGTGAACTTGGATAATGATGGTAGTGACTCTCTTAAGGTGGAGGTGGATGATAGTGATATTGGATCTTTCAAGAAAATGATATATCATAGTGGTGGCTCCTTTGAAAGAAAGAAAGAAAGAAAGAAAGAAAGAAAGAAAGAAAGAAAGAAAGAAAGAAAGAAAGTTTTTAAATAATGTCTACAAGGACAAGAAACCTATGGGACCCACAGGTAGCTAGAAAACAAAATGAGCAAATGGATACTAAAAATGCAGTAGACCCCCACTACTAGACCCTTTTCTCTTTCTACAACTTGGGTCTTTTGTTTTGTATCTTGATTATGAAATCTTCCACCCTTGTGATCTTTTCCTCTTTAAAGAAAATTTCTCAAGGTTTTTACTTTTAGGATATTCCTGTAATTTTCCCAAATATCCTTGTAGGATACACACTCTATGATGTAATGTCATTTGGTCTCCACTGCTTCTTGGGTGCAATAAAAACATCTTCTATGTGCCCACTTTTCTTTGGGTATCATCCATCCTCCAATTTCACATCTATGTTGGAGTGGACTAGTTCTTATTTGGGCAATTAGCATTTTTTCTTTCCATTTTATTCCCATTCCTCAACAGATTCCCAGACCACATGGTTTCCTTGAAATTTCCTTGAACATACTTTTTAATTTCCTCATTGCTTCTCGAGCACTCTCTTATTTTAATCCTCCATTTATCCATCCATTTGTTATTTTTTTTCATCCATGTGTTCTTTCTTCTGTCTAAGTTCTCATCTACTATTATTTTTCACTAGAGGTATGTCTCTGTATTTTCTAATATCCTTAAGTAGCTTAGCAATTGGCACATAGATTTTGTTTCAATAGAAAAATTCCCAGCCTATTCCAAGACGATCTTATATGGAATAGGTGATTTAATTTTAAGGCTAATCATGATTAAATTCTTTTTCAGCCTTTCTATCTAACTCTATTTACTTGTTGAAGTGTTACTACACCATACCTCGTAGTCATATAGAACAACCAACATCACTAGAATCCCAAAAAGAGTTTTTCTATTTTTCCAGTCCCATAGTTTGGTACCTCTATATCTATTTTGCACTCAGTGTAATGCTTTCCCTCCCCCTTTTAAATATTTCTCTCTGCAACTCTTCCAACAAAGTTTATATTGAAATGTATACCCAAGCATTTGAAGAAGTGGTGGATAATATGTTAGGATCAAGAAACACTGAGAGAGGGGGTGAATCAGTGTTGGAACACTTTTAACTAATCTCATCCATTTGAAACTTAACCATGCGTTAGCATAAATAATAAGAATATACACACAAAACTGATAACTCATAACAACCCGATTTATTATCGAGGAAAACCCTGTTAAGGGAAAAACCGCAGTGGGAGTTAACACCCATAAATAATTCACTGGAAATATTGTATCTCTATTAGGAGATCTATCCCTCTTAGGAGATGATTATTACATCCAGTACAAAGTGGTGGATGTGTGATTTTTTTTTTCATTTTCCTCAATGTTCCTCGAAAGAATTCTTTCAAGGTCAAAAGGCTGTAGCCTTTTGCTATTTCTAATAGTTACATCTGAAGGCATTCCAAAATAGTGACAAGCACTATTTCTCTATCAACAAAAGTTGATGTATCCGTAATAGGGGCAAGCATTATTTCACTATTTAATAAAATGTAGGTTTGTGATATGGAAAAAAGATGGGGTTTTGCATTTCAAAGTTCCTAGGTAGTATGAAATGATGGCACATTAATTATATCAGTCAAACAAGGTGGTAGGTATCAAATAAATTTGTTTCAAATGAAGGCGTTGCCATTTCAAAGTATGAGTTGTTAATGTATGCATCACTACAAGACAATATTCTGGAAATATATCAAGAAAATTGGTTTATTGGTGCACGAAGGGTTGCAAGACAATTGTTGAAGCTACGAATTATTAGTGAGTTGAATTTTTTCTTTGTCTTATTTTGATTTATTTTAAATTGTAGTCATGTCTAGGAAGAAGAAGGAAATGGTTGTAGGAGACAAAATCATCCATCCTCCACATTACACCCAACTGAAGTTGTTGCCGCAATCTCAAGACATTGTGTCCAAGAGTATGTTTGGTGACAGTAAGAGCCTTAGTGGTGATGCTAATATACCTATGCACGGTAGGGCATTGTTTTGGTCCTTCTATTCCAAAATGGATGAGAGTATTCCAGTTTGTAACCCCTAGTGCTTGGACATAGCTAAAATCATAGTGCCTAATGTATTGGTGGATACTGAAATAATTGATGTGTTGGTGAAGAATTATAGATTTGAAACTAGAACCATGAGAAAGATTGATGGTACCCCTTTGTTATGTAAAAATTAAAAATAATCAAGGAATTTTTTAGGCTTAATATTTAGGGGATTTCTAGAATTGAAAGGGATGGATTCTACATAGAATATGAATGTCTAGTCCAAAGTCTTGGTTTAAGAGAAGTTTCATTCTTTATGAATAGGGAGGACCGTAATCTAGTATCCAAGATGTGGGGTAAAGCACCCTTTCCTACAAATAGCATCATGCAGTTTTTAAAAGAGCCTATAGGGCTTAGGGACATGTGTTGGATGAAGAGCACAAAGATAAAATTCCATTGGATATGATGTACTTGAGCATGAGAACTGAAATGCCCATTTGTATCATGAATATGACATAGCTGCTAAATTAGAAAGATGTTTGAATAGTCAGTTGCTTGAATGGAAGAGTCAGGGTGTATTCAAACACTTTTCTTTACTATTTCATATGCTCCTATTTCAAAATAATAGTGATTTCCAAAATTCTTTAAAACTTACCATTGTATATAGTCATGGCAATAGACTTCCTTTGCAATTATGGTGTAAAGTATGGGACAAGCATAGAAAATATGTTGATCATGGTATTTTTCATGATAGATTCAGAATCTGGATGATCCGAGTATTGGGAGAACAAGTAGTAAGGATAATTTCTTCTATTAGGGAAATTTTGAGACCCATGGAGACTAAACTAGATGAAGGCTTCACCCACAATTTTGCTGACTAGATTTGTAGGGGTGATTTCACAATATTTAGAGTATATGGGTCTTGACATGTACCTCAAAAATTGCCAGCATATGTACCAACCAGAATGGCATTCTTGGAAATTATATGGAAATTACCATATTTGGAGAAGGAGCTCTTTGCTCCATGAAGGAAAGACACTTTATTGACTAGTATTATCAGATTTGGTGGTTTTACTATAGGTGCAGGCACTTTGGAGAAGGTGCAGGAATACTTGAAATTATATTATATGGGGAGTGCAAAGGCTAAAAATTATAATCCTGAGGGTCATATCAAGTCTTGGGTAAGAGAGTACACCCATTCTTTTTATGTGAAAGAGGATGTGATAAGAAACTTAGAGGATCATTCAAAAATTATGAAAAGACTCATTAATGTGAAGACTCTTGTAGAGTTGGAGAAATATAGAGTGTTGAAGGGCTTGCCAAGATTCTATGATGAGGAAATGTACCAGATCCTTAGATGAGAGTTATGTATTAGGGATTTTGATAAGTTAAAATTGAAAACTATTAAAACTGATAAAAAAATCCTAGGCCCCTCCTAGGAAAAGGATAAATAAGTTAATTATTAATGATTCAGAATCTAATTTACCTCATACAAAAATCCCTAGGGGTGAGGAGCCACCTCTTGTTCCATATGATGTGTCTGAAGGAAGGCGAGACACAGAAGAAATTGCTGCCACTTGAGAGACATGAGGCAAGAAGAGGAGGTAGGTCCTTCATATCCTATGTGTATATTTAGAGAATAAGTTCATGGATAGCATGTTCAAATTCAAGATGATGCCAAGGAAAGTCCCATGAGCCTAGGAGATGAAAGAGAATCCATTTATGCTAGGTTAATTGAAACTAATGATTTTTTTTGCAAACTCAAGAATTCAAAGATTTTTGGATACAGATACAAATGAAATATTTCAAAGAGGAGAAACAGATCAGGCTTATGGGAGTGGAGGAATCAAGACATTAGGGAACTATAAATCAAATGTGTAAAGTATTTCATTTGTAAAGTATTGACTATACAAATGAGGAAGATAGGGAGATGTTGAGGAGGAGTGATGTACTCCTAGTCCCCGAGTTAACCCTCAAATAAATCTTCCTTTTATACCAAGTAAGAAAAAAAAATTATTCCTCTTTGGTTGCTGAATCTGATACATAGGAAAAAATTATGGGCTCTGGTTATAATCCAAAGACTCAAACCTTAGCTACTTGGGTGATTTTCAAGGGGCCCCATTAACCTTAAGTTTTTCTAGAGATTCGGAGAGCACAACTATTGTTCAAACAATAAGGGATACTGACCCACTTATGTCTACAAATGACTTGATGTTCAATATATGTTCAGTAAGGATAAATTTAAAATGCTAGAGGATGAATTAAAAAATTTTGTTGATAGACAAGTGGAATTGAATAGGGTGATTTATGAATTTTATATTAAGCTTGCAGATAAAGAGAAGGAAATACAGAAACAAAAAGAAGTTTCTAAGCATGAGAAAGCTTTTATTGTTTACAAGGATGATCAAAACATGTTAGTTGAAAAACCACATGAGATCAAAGAGGATGTGATAAGCGCACTTAGTGCAAAGTTGAAACAAGAATTATCTGCAAAATTGTTCTTTACTTTGTAAAAGGTATTATCATTCAGAATAAAAAGTATAATTGCAAAATGTGAAGATGTGCATCAAGGCTATTTATTGATAAATGACATGCTAAATAAATTAAAAAGGAATAAGCCTTTACTCCAAAGCATAGAAAATAGATTGAGGCCATCAGCATTTGAAACCACTAGAATCTATAATATTACTCAAAGAGATCTAAAAGCTCCTGCAGAGATTAAAGAAACAAAGAAAACTATAGATGCCTTGTTTTATGACTTGGATTATGTTGTACAAGAAGAGGCAAGATTTGAAGAAAATTTAACAAATTTTGATACCAACAGGCATTGTATGATCCCTAAATTTATGGATCTAGAAGGACGGACCAAAAGATTTGAAGAATAGAATTCAGAATATCAAAGTATGTCTTCACGAAACATTAATCATCTAAAGGAGGATCAAATTTGTTTTGTGGATAAGTTCAATTCCTTTCTAGACAGGGTAATCACATAGGAAAATATGTTTTCTAAATTTATAGTTGAATTTGAGGTTATTACTAGTAATAGGTGGAGACAACACCTTCTCACAGTACCTAACATCTTGCATTATCAGTGGCCAACCTTTGCACAAATTTCTTATTGGACCGAAGAATATCTTGGGTCAACAGTGGGTAGCACTAGCAAAGCAGATTGATTCTTCAAGAATGGAGTGATCTTATGTTTTGTCTCTTGTAGCTTCAAGGTTGTGTTTGTTTTCTTTTTTTGTGTGTGATTATTTTTTATACTTTCAGTTATTTAGGAAATTAGTGAATTTCAAAAGGGATGAATATAAATGGTTGGAAGATTGTTTCTTCCACTTTTGGAGGGAAACCATAACTGCATAT
>MU222601.1:0-23934 GCA_018584345.1 Thuja plicata
ATGAGTTGCAAGCTCAATAATACAATTCTATTCTGGTTGCTATTTTTGTGCACATAACATATAGACATTCCCCTGATAGTACAAAAGATGACCGAAAGATAATCAGAGAATACTATTTTTATATGAGTGATGATAGATCTCACTCTCACAAATATGTCCAACATTGCTTTGAGAATTATTTTGAGTGGGTGCGAGAAAATTATATTGCTATGGATAGACATCTCAATTGGTTAGACAACTACACAGGTCATTTAAAAAATGCTCATATGTTTTATTGGTTGTGTAGAATGCATGTAGAGAAAGGTGTACCTCATATTTGGATTTTTTTTGAGGTGGTCATAGAAAAGGGGAGCATGATGGAGCAGGTGCATGTGTAAAGAGATCTCTAGTTAAGGAGAAATTGAGGATTTCATGTGCATAACTCCTTGATGCTCATTCTATTATTGATTGGTGTACTTCAACATTGTCACAGGGGGGACTCTTGATTCAGTGGTGTGTAGATTCTTTTGGTTGGTTGAGTTGGGCACAATTGGAGATAGGTTGGATTGTCAAACCGTGAAATATTATTAAAAAATGCATTCATTTCAAAGCTTAGATGCTAGTACATGGACCATTTGGACACGAGATTTGGCTTGTTTTTGTTCGAGGTGTCTTCAGTGTGATTGGGATCAGTGTGAGTCAAGTGAGTGGGTCAAAATGTGGGTTCCACATTATCTAACTCCTTTATCTATCACACTATTTGTAATAAATGATGACATGGATTGTTCACTTGAATATGACCATATTTTAGATCTTCTACAACCAGGATATGTTTTTGCATTGGTTGCACCACAGGGGAATGATGAGAGATCAGATTACTAGTTAGCACGTTGTGCATGAGGAAAGTAGAAACTTGCACAACCGATGATAGATGATGATATGTTCACATATCCAACATGATCACATGTTGATGCGGGAACATGGTTGCACACATACATGATTATAAATAATGGCATTCATGCATTTGAAGACTACGAGAAGCACACAACCATTCTCATGTATTCACACCTTGTTCTAGCAGTGAATGTTAATTTGTTCAAACATCAAGAAAACCAAAGACAAAAGAACTTTGGACTATAAGTACTGCTGATTATGAAGCAATATTGAATACCTTCGAGCATAGAGATGACCCTTCATGAACACTTCAGTAGGTAAGTGCAACTCATGTTCTTTGGTTTGTTTACTTACTTATACATGTTCATAATCTTTTTGTCAACCTATAAATTTATTTTTTCTCTATTAACTTTTCTTATGTCTTCTGTATGCAGGGATTGGAATGTAGATGTTGAGTACCATGTGTTAAAATTATACACTTTACGAGTGAAAATGACACTTATTTTTGATATATAGTTGTGAATATATGATTTTGAGTAATTCTACATATCAGAATTTTGATAACATTGATATATTTATTCATAATATGTTGTATTCATATAAGTGTATTGAGGCATGAAACATGTGTTGTGTATGGTAATGGAGTTGGGTTGTCAGAAGACTTAAAAAGTTTAATTTTTTGGGTTGTTGGGAGGGGTGGCTGAATATTAAAAATAATTGAATTTTAGTAGAGTATATAATTCGAGTGCATATCACAAACAATTAAAAATAATTCACAGTTCAAATTTCAAACATACAACTAACAATTCGAGAGAATCAATAACCGTTCATCATAAGAGAAAATCATCAGCTCCATCAGCTCCGGTTGGCCAGGTAAACACTAGTGGATACCTTTTATCACTCGCATAGCATCAAGAATGTTCTCGCGCATGTCAGACCGAAGTGTTCCCAAGGTGCACTAAGCCAAATCGGGCAGCAATTTTTGGAGAGAAATATCTCAGACCTTGTGAGAGATATTAGAGATTGGTGAACTGCATAAGGTCTACAAGCACGTGTCTCAGTTTAGGGATATTCCACTTGGATTCTATTTTGTGACTTGATCTCAGTTGGTGCAAAAAGTTGCATTGTTGCTTATTTGAGAGTTTCTCAATGGTGCATCTTTCAAATCATTCATCATGGGAGAAAACCATTAGCTCCATTGGCCCCGATTGGCCGGGTAAATGCTAGTGAATACCTTTTTTTTTTCTCATGCATAGCATCAAGAACATTCTGGTGCATGTCAGACCAAAGTGTTCCCAAGGTGCACTAAGCCAAATTGGGCGACAATGTTTGGAGAGTGATATCTCAAACCTCGTGAGATATATAAAAGATATTTGAAGTGCACAAGGACCATCTTGGGAAGGTTTACAAGCATGTGGCTAAGCTCTGGGGGATTCCACTCAGATTCCATTTGGTGACCCGATCTCGGTTGGTGCAAAAAGTTGCATTGTTGCTTAGTTGAAAGTTGGACAATGGCGCATCTTTCAAACCATTTTTTGTGAGAGAAAAATTTCATCTCCATCAGCTCTATTTGACCGGGTAAATGCTATTGGATACCTTTTTTTTCTCACGTAGCACCAAGAACATTCCGACGCATGTCAGACCGAAGTGTTCCCAAGGTGCACTAAGACAAATTGGGAAGCCATTTTTGGAGAGCGATATATTGAACCTCGTAAGAGATATCAGAGATTTGTGAAGTGAAAAAGGACCATATTTGGAAGGTATACAAGAATGTGGTTCAATTCTGGGAGATTCCACTCGGATTCCATTTGGCGACCCGATCTTGGTTGGTGCAAAAAGTTGCATTGTTTCTCAATTGAAAGTTTCTCAACGGTACATATTTCAAAATATTCATTGAGGGACCAAACCATTAGCTCCATCAACTCTATTTGGTCAGGTAAATGCTATTGGATACCTTTTTTTTTTCTCACGTAGCATCAAGAACGTTCCGGTGCATGTCAAACCGAAGTGTTCCCAAGGTGCACAAAGCCAAATTGGGTAGCAATTTTTGGATAGCGATATCTCAAACCTCGTGAGAGATACCATAGATTTGTGAATTTCACAAGGGCCATCTTGGGAAGGTATACAAGCATGTCTCTTAGTTATGGGAGATTTTTCTTAGATTCTATTTGGTGACCCGATCTTGGTTGGTGTAAAAAGTTGCATTGTTGCTCAGTTGAAAGTTTCTCAATAGTGCATCTCTCAAACCATTCGTCATGGGATAAAATCATCAGCTCCATTGGATTTAGTTGGCCGGGTAAATGCTAGTGGATACCTTTTTTCACTTGTGTAGCATCAAGAACGTTCTAACACATGTTGGACCGAAGTGTTCCCAAGGTGCACTGAGACAAATTGGGTAGCGATTTTTGGAGAGGGATATCTTGGACATTGTGAGAGATATCAAAGATCTGTGAAGTGCATAAGGACCATCTTGGAAAGGTCTACAAGCATGTGGATTAGTTCTAGGAGATTTCACTTGGATTCCATTCGGCGACTTGATCTCAGTTGGTACAAAAAGTTGCATTGTTGCTCAATGGTGCATCTTTCAAACTGTTCATCGTGGGAGAAAAATGTCAGCTCCATCAGCTCTAGTTGTCTAGGTAAACTCTAGTGGATACCTTTTCTCTCTTGTGTAGCATCAAAAATGTTTTGACGCATGTTGGACCGAAGTGTTCCCAAGGTGCACTGAGCCAAATTGGGCAGTAATTTTTGGAGAGCGATATCTCAGACCTCGTGAGAGATATCAGAGATATGTGAAGTGAAAAAGGACCATCTTGGGAAGGTATATAAGCACATGGATCAGTTATAAGAGATTCTACTTGGATTCCATTTGGAGACCTGATCTTGGTTGGTGGAAAAAGTTGCATTGTTGCTCAGTTGAAAGTTTCTCAATGGTGCATCTTTTAAACCGTTCATCATGGGACCAAACCATTAGCTCCATCAGCCCCAGTTAGCCAGGTAAATGCTAGTGAATACATTTTTTTTCTCGCGTAGAATCAAGAACGTTCCGGTGCACGTTGGACCGAAGTATTCCCAAGGTGCACTTAGCCAAATAGGGCAGTGATTTTTGGAGAGCGATATCTCAGACCTCATGAGAGATATTAGAGATTTGTGAAGTGCACAAGGACCATCTTGGGAAGGGTTACAATAATTTGGCTTAGTTCTGGGAGATTCCACTTGGATTCCATTTGGCGAACCGATCTTCGTTGGTGCAAAAAGTTGCATTGTTGCTCAGTTCAAAGTTGCTCAATGACACATCTTTCAAATCGTTTGTCCTAGGACTAAACCATCTGTTCTGTTAGCTCTAGTTGGCCAGGTGAACCTAGTTATAAACTAGAGGCAATGGGTAAGCCTTGGAGAAAGTGTGGAATGATGTTTGAAGTTGAATCAAGGTGCTAGAGGTAGTGGTTAGGTCATTTCATTCATTTTATGCAATTGGAGCCTATGGTGCATTTAGGGGTTCCTAGGGTCATTTTCTATATCTTTGAAATCATAGACCTCTTATAGACCTTAATAGTTGTCAAACCAATTGCCTCTGCATCACTAGGGTATGAAAATTTGGAGTATATTAGCTCAGTTGAGGTCTATTATGCCTATTACTTTGGTTTGACAAAAGATTTTCAAGGTAGTTGCTTTGGAAAATATTAGGTCTATTACACATGACAACACATGACAAAGATATAATATGAAAATGAACATACATACAATGCATGAAAAAGATGTAGTATGTAAATAATATATATATACAATGCATGGAAACGATATAATATGAAAATGAACATACATACATAAATAAATGCATGACAAAGACATAATATGAAAATAATACATACATACAACACATGACATATATAATATGGGAATGATACATACATAGAACACATGGAAAAGATAAAATAACCAGAAATAAACATGTAGATATGTATATATGAAATTGTTTTGTACAAAATGTGGCTCATGCACCATTACAAAATAGTTGCAAAATCAACATATCTATATAGAATGTGACATACAACATCTCAAAATGTTCCATATGACATCTCAAAATAAGAAGTTCAACTAACAATGTTTCTAGGACATCCTATTCTACTGGTGGATCATCAAAATGAAGCCTCTTCGAAGTACTCTTTGGTTCTGATGGATCCTGCATTCAAACACAAAAGTGAAACCCCAAGTTAGATTACTTAATTTATATGGTTTCTACATATAAAAAATAAAAATTGAAAATCATAGTCAACAATAATAAATAAACAAATTTTAAAATTTTTCCCTCATGTACCTCGCCTATGTTTCTCCTAATGCGGTCAGGAGACCTAACATATGTCCTTGGTAGCGAAGGAACAATGCCATCAATGTCGATTCTGACCTGTATATGTTTGCGAACATGAGATTGATCTACGAGTTATACTATTTAATGTTAAATTCTTGGTATAAAATATATGTTTACAAAATAACTGATTTAACATTAAAACTTACCTGTGTTGAACTTTCTTTAGGTAATGTCAGTTGGGTCATCAACGATACAAACCCTTCGCGTTGTACCTCCCTCAAACTAGGGGTGACCTTAAAAATTCAAAGAGATACTTGATACAATCATGAATTGATCATATTATATATGCTTGATAGTAAAATACAAACAAAAAAATTTAGAAATAAATGTACCGTGGGGTTATCACTGTGAATTGAGATGCCTGTGACTCTACCATGGTGAACTAGTCTCAAGACATCGTCAGACACCACCCTCTATCAAATAAACTATGTAAATTAAAAATGAGTACACACAAGTAACAAATATACATGTATGCATAAATAATCTAAAATATTTAATTACGTTCCCCTTGTCAACGCTAGATGCCTGAACCCACTCACATTGTCCCCTAGTGGCAACTGGTGAAACCTGCATCAGTATGTAATAAGATGATCATAAAAATTAGAAAACTCATGTATATACTATTATAAAAAAGGAAACCAATGAGTACATTAAAACATATATACCGTGGAAGTGTCAAGTCTAAATGAAATGGCCAATAGCATGCACCCCTCCACCTGTGCCATCTCCTCCTCTATCATCAACTGAACATAAATGAAACACATAAAAAAACATAAGCGGGAAATCATTATAAGAAAATTCTACTAAAAATATGAATGTTTAAAATTAAATACAATGTAACAATTAGTTAACTGTTTACTCTTACCATAAAAGTAGGTGTCCATGGCTCTGTATGCCCCTGATGCACATGTCCATGAGGTGCTTCAGTGCCTGTAGTGTGCTGTGTAATATCATCCACCTTGAAGACGTAGTTATATGCATCACTATCATTCAGAGGACCCAAGCACATAATCTTGCACATAATGCAAGTGTGGGGCATACAAACATGTGAGCTCGTGGAGGATGCAGAAGGGCCAAAATCATCAGCACAAGGAGGAAACAATGCCGCACTCTGCCTAACCATTAGATCACTCAAGTTGTGAATGGATTGAATAGTTTGTGAGTCAGCCTCAACAATAATATTAGGATGCTGCACTATAGGAGGTGGTGAAATCTCGGGAGGCAAACATATGTGTGGGATTTCACCCAGTGTGCCCATAGTTTATCCCGAGGAGTGCCTAAGCCTATGCCTTGGTTCGGTCTCATGGTCCAATAATTTACCTTGTTACCGAGCACAAATTTAGCATACAATTTTCTTAAAAATATAATGGGACATCCAAATTACTATGGGGTGGACTATCAAAAACCATCCACCAGCGGTCCCAAAAGCAGTCACAAATTGCATCATTTGTACACCATTTAATTGACAACTTGGTCTTTTTAGGGTCCACTTTTAAACCAGTTTTGAGATCCACAAAAAAGGTTACATATGTCATGTTTTGTTATATTTAGGTTCATAACTTGATCATAATCAAGTCCATCGTCAAACTCGACGTGCATGAAATTGCACCAAAGAAGTGAAACATTATGTTGCTTTGTGAGTTTCTCCATGTTTTCAATAATGGAGTTCAACATGGAAAATATGGGGCACAGTGTGGGGATATTAGCATATGTAGTATGATATCCTCTAAGCTGATTTAGATTGTCTCCTATGAGATCCTCTAAAGGTCGAGGGTTTGAGACTGGTTGGTCTTTTGAAGGTGGGGTTCCAAACTATTAATGGGGTCATTGGGAGGGTTTTATGATTGGTTTGAGCCCATGTCTGATTACAATTAAAACCAAAATATACAATTATAATCAATTTTAAAAAATGATAAACAATATTAATTAAACCCTAGTTTTTATAAAAAAACTACAAATTTCAATTAAAAAACAAAAAACAACAAACAAAAAATAAAATTTTTACATACCTGTTCAATTTGGAGATATTTCTCAAATAGGCAAATCATATATCAGATAGGTTTGGGATATCTGAAACCTTGGGCTGCGTTTGATGTTTTCATATATAAAATTGAGAATGCAGCCCGCGGGCCTTAAAAATAATTTTTACTGGCAAATATCAGATATCCGATATAAAATTGGATATCCAATAATATCGGATATCTGATTAGGCTTGTGCTTTGGCTTTTGGTTTGGCTAGGTGTACTGACGCCCAGGGCTACTAAAAAGACAACAATCTTTTTAGTGCGCTTTTGGATGAGTGAAAAGGAGGATTTTTACACATCGCTAGTTTTTGGCATACCATGATCCTGCACATACCCAAAAGATAAACTTCTAAAATAAAAGATGAACAAATAGTTATTTAAATAGTATTTTTTAGTAAAAATTCTAAATAAGAAAAATCTTATTCTACTTTAATTAAAAATCAAGAACCTTGTTTAAATTTTATTTCTTTTGAACTTCTATTCATTACATATTTATTAATTAAATAATTTCTGTTAAATTTCTTT
This sequence comes from Thuja plicata, assembly GCA_018584345.1. Taxonomy (NCBI): domain Eukaryota; kingdom Viridiplantae; phylum Streptophyta; class Pinopsida; order Cupressales; family Cupressaceae; genus Thuja; species Thuja plicata. The sequence goes on from MU222601.1 coordinate 7,792, forward strand.
TCATTTCATATCTATTAATTAAATAAATAACATTTATACTTTATCTATATGCATATTTTTATAATAATATAAATAAATATAATAATAATTATTCATTAAATATTTTCAAATTTTATTATATATTTTTTTCTAATAATTATTTATTTATTTTTAAACTTCTCCATTTTTGTAACAATTTATTATTCATTTCACATTTTTATATTTACCAAAAGAACACAACTCTTTAGATTATATAGCTCATTTCAAAACATGCATTTTTTATGAAATCAAATTAATAAAATTTTATAGGTTTGGGTGTGTGCAAGAAGATGAGGGGCCAAAAAGTGGCGATGTGGAAAAAATCCACTTTTCATTCGTCCAAAAGTGTATGAAAATGTTTGTTGAATTTTTAGTAGGCCTGGGTGTCAGTACACCTGGGAAAACCTGACACCAAAGCACAAGCCTAATCAGCTACCTGATTTTTTTGGGTACCTCATTTTTTTAAAAATTAATTAATTTTTTCAAATGAACTTTTATAGGACCCCTTGGGACACACTTGTTTGTTCTAATATTGTGTCCCCAAAGGTCAAAGAGGGTCCTAAGGGGTCCTAGTACACCTTCTCATGCGTTAGGACCCCTAGGAAGACCCTATGACCCCTTTTGAAACATTGGAACACTCAAGTGTATCCCAAGAGGTCGTAGGATCCCTTGGGACACACTTGAGTGTTCCAATGTGTCCTTGGGGGTCAAAGAGGGTCATAAGGGGTCCTAGTACACCTTATCACGCATTAGGACCCCTAGGAAGTCCCCATGACCCCTTTCGAGACATTGGAGCACTCAAGTGTGTCCCAAGAGGTCGTAGGACCCCTTGAGACACAATTGAGTGTTCCAATGTGTCAAAAGGGGTCATGGGGTCTTCTTAGGGGTCCTAACGTGTGAGAAGGTGTAATAAGACCCTTTAGGACCCTCTTTGACCCCTGGAGACATATTTAAACACTCAAGTGTGTCCCAAGGGGTCCTATGACCTCTTGGGATACACTTGAGTGTTTCAATGGGTTGAAAGGGGTCATGGGGTCTTCCTAGGGGTCCTAACGCATGAGAATTTGTACTAGGACCCCTTAGGTCCCACTTTGACTCCCATGAACACATTATAACACTCAATTATGTCGCAAGGGGTCCTACAAATTCTTGGGACACACTTTAGTGTTTGAATGTGTCAAAAGGGGTCATGTGGACTTTCCATGACCCCTTTTGAAACATTGGAACACTCAAGTGTGTCCCAGGCAGTCATAGGACCTGTTGGGACACAATTGAGTGTTCCAATGTGTTCCCAAGGGTTAAAGAGGGACCTCAGGAGTCCTAGTATACCTTATCATGGTTGTAGGACACCTACAAAGTCCCCATGATCCCTTTCGACATATTAGAGCACTCAAGTGTGTCCCAAGAGGTTGTAGGACCCCTTGGGACACACTTGAGTGTTCCAATATGTCCACAGGGCTCAAATAGGATCCTAAGGGGTCCTAGTACACCTCATGCATTAGGACCCCTAGGAAGACCCCATGACCCCTTTTGAAACATTGGAACACTCAAGTGTGTCCCAAGAGGTTGTAGGACCCCTTGGGACATAGTTGAGCGTTTCAATGTGTCCCCGAGGGTCAAAGAGGGTCCTAAGGGGTCCTAGTACATCTTATCATGTGTTATGACCCCTAACAAGTCCCCATTACCCCTTTCAACACATTGGAACACTCAAGTGTATCCCAAGAGGTCGTAGGACCCTTGGGACACAATTGAGTGTTCCAATGTGTCGAAAGGGGTCATGGGGTCTCCTTAGGGGTAATAACATGTAAGAAGGTGTAATAGGACCCCTTAGGACCCTCTTTGACATCCAGGGACACACTGGAACACTCACGTGTGTCCCAAGGGGTCATACAACCTCTTGGGACACACTTGAGTGTTCCAATGTTTTAAAAGGGTCATGGGGTCTTCCTAGGGGTCCTAACACATGAGAAGGTGTACGAGGACCCCTTAGGACCCTTTGTAACCCCTAGGGACACATTAGAATACTAAAGTGTGCCCAAAGGGGTCCTACGACCTCTTGGGACACACTTGAGTGTTCCAATGTGTCGAAAGGGGTCATGGATCTTCCTCAGGTTCCCAACATCTGAGAAGGTGTACTAGGACCCCTTAGGACCCTCTTTGACCCCCGGAGATAAAGTAGTACACGCAAGTGAGTCCCAAGGAGTCCTACAACCTCTTGGGACACACTTGAGTGTTCCAATGTGTCAAAAGGGGTCATGGGGACTTCTCATGACCCCTTTTGAAACATTGAAACACTCAAGTGTGTCCCAATAGGTCGTAGGACACCTTGGGACACAATTGAGTGTTTTAATGTGTTCTTGGGTGTCAAAAAGGAACCTAAGAGGTCCTAGTACACCTTATCATAGTCGTAGGACCCCTAGGAAGTCCCCATGGACCCTTTCAACACATTGGAACCCTCAAGTGTGTCCCAAGAGGTTGTAGGATCCCTTGCGACACACTTGAGTGTTCCAATGTGTCTCTAGGGGTCAAAGAGGGTCCTAAGGGGTCCTAGTACACCTTCTCACATGTTAGGACCCCTAGGAAGATCGCATGACCCGTTTTGAAACATTGAAACACTCAAGTGTTTCCCAAGAGGTTGTAGGACCCCTTGGGACACACTTGAGTGTTTCAATGTGTCCCTGGGGTCAAAGAGGGTCCTAAGGGGTCCTACTACACCTTCTCATGTGTTAGGAACCCTACAAAGACCCCATGACCCCTTTTGAAACATTGGAACACTCAAGTGTGTTCCAAGAGGTTGTAGGACCCCTTGGGATACAATTCAGTATTCCAATGTGTTCCTTAGGGTCAAACAGGGACCTAAGGAGTTCTAGTACACCTTATCATATGTTAGGACCCCCAAGAAGTCCCCATGACCCATTTAGACACATTGGAACACTCAAGTGTATCCCAAGAGGTCGTAGGACCCCTTGAGACACAATTTAGTGTTCTAATGTGTTCCCGTGGGTCAAGAGGGACCTAAGGGGTCCTAGTACACCTTATCACAGGTTAGGACCCCTAGGAAGTCCCCATGAAAGCTTTTAACACATTGGAACACTCAAGTGTGTCCCAAAAGGTCGTAGCACCCTTTGGGAAGCACTTGAGTGTTCCAATGTGTTGAAAGGGTTCATGGGGTCTTCTTAGGGGTCCTAACACATGAGAAGGTGTACTAGGACCCCTTAGGACCCTCTTTGATCCCTAGGGACACATTAGAACACTCAATTATTCCCCAAGGAGTCCTACAACCTCTTGGGACAAAATTGAGTGTTCCAATGTGTCAAAAGCAGTCATGGGGAATTTCTAGGGGTCCTAACTTGTGATAAGGAGTACTAGGACCCCTTGGTTCCTTCTTTGATCCCTGGTAACACATTAGAACACTCAATTGTGTCCCAAGGGGTCCTATGACCTCTAGGGACACACTTGAGTCTTCCAATATTTCAAAAGGGGTCATGGGGTCTTCCTAGGGGTCCTAACACGTGAGAAGGTGTATTGGGACCCCTTAGGACCCTCTTTTACCCGCAGGGACACATTGGAACACTCAAGTGTGTCCCAAGGGGTCCTACGATCTCTTGGGACACACTTGAGTGTTCCAATGTTTCAAAAGGGGTTGTTGGGTCTTCCTTGGGGTCCTAACCTGTGAGAATATGTACTAGGACTCCTTAGGACCCTCTTTGACCTCGAGGGACACATTAAAATATTCACGTGTATTCCAAGGGGTCCTACTACCTCTTGGGATACACTTGAGTGTTCCAATATTTTAAAAGGGGTCATGGGGTCTTCCTAGGGGTCCTAACATGTGAGAAGGTGTATTAGGACCCCTTAGGACCCTTTGTGACCCCCAAGGACACATTAGAACACTCAAGTGTGGCCCAAGGGGTCCTACGACCTCTTGGGACACACTTGAGTGTTCCAATGTGTCGAAAGGAGTCATGGGGTCTTCCTCAAGGTCCTAACATGTGAGAAGGTGCACTAGGACCCCTTAGGACCCTTTTCGACCCCTGGGAACACATTGGAACACTCAATCATGTCCCAAGGGGTCCTATGACCTCTTGAGACACAATTGAGTGTTACAATATTTCAAAAGGGGTCATGGGAACTTATCATGACCCCTTTTAAAACATTGGAACACTCAAGTGTGTCCCAATAGGTCATAGGACCCCTTGGGACACAATTGAGTGTTCCAATGTGTTCCCGGGGATCAAAGAGGGACCTAAGGGGTCCTAGTGCACCTTATCACAGTCATAGGACCCCTAGGAATTCCCCATGACCCCTTTCAACACATTGGAACACTCAAGTGTATCTAAAGAGGTCGTAGGACCCCTTGGGACACACTTGAGTGTTCCAATGTGTCCCTGGGGGTCAAAGACAGACCTAAGGGGTCCTTGTACACCTTCTTATGCATTAGGACCCCTTGGAAGTCCCTCTTTGACCTCTGAGGACACATTAGAACACTCAAGTGTGTCCCAAGGGGTCGTAGGACCCCTTGGGATACAGTTGAGTGTTCCAATATATCCCTGGGGGTCAAAGAGGGTCCTAAGGGGTCCTAATACACCTTCTCACGGGTTAGGACCCCTAAGAAGTCCCCATGACGCCTTTTGACATATTTAAACACTCAAGTATGTCGCAAGGGTTCGTATGACCCTTTTAGAAACACTTAAGTGTTCTAATGTGTCCCCGTGGGTCACAGAGGGACCTAAGGGGTCCCAGTACACCTTCTCATGCGTTAGGACCCCTAGGAAGTCCCCATGACCCATTTTGACATATTTCAACACTCAAGTGTGTCCCAAGGGGTCGTACGATCCCTTGGGACACACTTGCGTGTTATAATGTGTCCCCGAGGGTTGCACAGGGACCTAAGGAGTCCTAGTACACCTTCTCACATGTTATGACCCCTAGGAACCCTCTATGACCCCTTTGAAAACCTTTTGGATGCCTTATACTGGTGTAATTAACCTATATATTAATATGTCCTATATAATATATATTATATACTATACTTTATTTTATTATATATACAACAATATTTAATATATAATATAGAATACATATCATATTGAATTTATATTTTTATTATATATATTATATCGTATCACACACAAACACACACACACACACATATTATGATATAAAATATATATTACATACAATTTAAATATGAAGATATTATGTGATATATTATAAAACACATATTAATATATAATATATAATATAATATATGATATATATGATGTAACATTTAATATTAATATATATTATATAATATTTAATGTAAAATATATATTATATAACATATAATATATAATAAATATCATATAATATTTAATATTTAATATATATAATATATAATCTAATATATAATTTTTGATATATAATATATAATATGAAGAAGGGAGAAATGTTAGGGAAAATTAAGAGGGAGAAAGGGGAGGGAAAATTTAAAAATCAAAATTCTGCCATCATTTTTGGGTACCCGAAAATATCGGGTACCCAATCTTTTCGGGTACCCGATTAGGCTCGGTATTTCTTTGTACACCAAACCTATATGGTCAACTCTAAAAATGTCACAAAAATGTGTTTGTCCCCTGTTTCTCTGAGTTCCAGACTTCAACCATGTAGCTGACGAATTTTTTTTTACCCGAATTTGATAAAATGAAAAAGGGTATCTTAAGGAGATTATCAGCTTTCTATCGATATAATTGCTGTCAAATTTTGAATTTGGTAAGTAATTATTAGTTATTTTCTTATTGAGTTACCTCTTAAGTGTTGATTTATATACTTATTGAAAAACAACTGTAAATTTCAAACGATATAACATTTTTGAAATCCAAAAAATGCGTCACGTTCTATGCTTCGCCTACTATAAGGGAATTTTTTTTTATGAATTGTTTAAAGTTTTCAACAAGTTAAGGTGGTCAGACACGAGAGTTTTTTTATTCTGAAAATGTTGTAGCAAAAAATTCATAATTAATTATTTTTTAGAATAAAATTACAAAAAAATATGTCACATCCGGGCACGAGTCTACTACTTATATATAAAATCTTATAAAAAATATTATCATTTGATTATGATTAAGGTGGTTAGACATACACCTAATTCTTATTTTTTTCCTAAAAAGTTTGTATTGCTGCATTGAAATCTATACTTTTCACCAATTATGTTAAATTTTTTTTTCTTCAAAAAAGGCCTATTAGTTTAGAATCTACATTCAATTTCCTATAGATTCTATTCTTACAACTTTTTGATATTAGGTTGATAGCTAGTTGAAATTTTCACATCAAGTTGACTAACCCTAATTTGCTGATTTTTCATTGCCACTTAAGGGCATAGTTTGGCCCCTCATGATCTTGCACATGCCCATTTATGAAATAGAATTATAGCTAGAAAACTATTTTTATAGAAACAACCACAAATGTAATGGGATGAGAAAGGGTTCGAAAGATTGTGGATAAAGAATGGTTTCTTCAAACATATATTAAAATTGACTATTTTTTTTAATAAAAAAATTAAATATTTCAAATGACCATGATATGAGTGAACAAACATAAATCAAAGTTGAATTTTATATAAAGTAACTAATGTAAATTGATTCAAGTGGAAGAACAAATAAACCTAATAAATCTATACAATAAAGCAATGCATATACTATCTAAAACAATAACATAATTAAAAAGGAAAAAATAATATGCAATCTTTTCCTTTTCAAGTAAAACAATGAAGAGTTTGGAGGGTACATTTGCTATCTCATATAAAAGAAATGATTGATAATTCAAGTCTTGTTAAATATTTTTGGAAAATTGTGCAACTGCATTATAATGAGCAATCCAGTTAGTCTATTGTACAAATGTACTTTTGAAAGACAATATTGAAGAACCAGAAGAAATTTAAAGAGAAAATATATGTATTCATATTTTATCTAAAATGTGCACTCTGAGAATCTGTATTTTAGTTCTAAATTAGTTCTGGTTCTTTTTCTACAAAATTATTTCAACCTCGCTTGGACAACAATACAGACAAATAAAATCATCATACCACAAAACAATAGTTCCAAGATGATATATGCGTGGTGGCTTTTTCACACCGCCTATTGTGGGAGCATATTTAAAGAAACCTACAACAGGGAGCAAAAAATAACAAGTATGCACAAGTTTAGAAGTGCAAAAACATTGCATAAAATATATAATAATCAACTTACAGATCACACCCTTTATTTTGGACATCCACATACATGACTCACTATCCATAAGAGCTCATCACAAGTGTCAAAAAAATTTGTTCCCTATGTTCAATTCTGTTCAACAAGCTCGCAATTTATAACTAACTCTAAATAATTCCACCTCAATGAAATGCATAAACAAAAGTGAAATCGAATAAACCCTAACTCAAAGTAATAATGCACTTCCAGACAACCAAAACCCACTTCTTCTTTTGACTGGTTTATAATGAAATCACAAGTGCTGCATTATAGATAGCGGGAAATATACCATGATTTTTTTAAAAATGTGTCCCAACCATCTAGAACCATTGACTTAATTAAAATTGAAACATCCATCTCTAAAATTAATTATTGGGGCTATGTAAACTTTAGCAATATACATTGGTCATTATTAAAATAAGAATTAGAAAGTCAGCATAAGATAAACAACAAACAATCACTACAACAGTATAGGTAGGATTATTAGGATATGAAGTCCAATAGTCACATGACCGTCCATTTTCCCATCTCTTTGTATTCAAATAGATTTGCATACATGACTGTGTGCAGTCTATGTATGGTCTAATTGGAGATTTGAATAATAGACGTAATCCATGCTTGAAAGTGGATGTAGGCAATTGCCGAACCACTATAAAATCATGTCTTATTTTGTTCATAATTTGAGTTTTCATTTTTGTTTCTCTGCTTGTTTTAAATTTACAATTTGTATTAGAGATAAGGTGAGGTTGAGCAGAGATGGAAGAAGATGAAGTTGATTATGTCATCGAAGAATTTCTTAAAAATTTAAGGTCAGTAGAGAATGATGTTTTGGCTAAAAAAAATAAAGAATTCACCATGTCCATTGGTGGGATGGCTGAGAAAATAAGCCTGAATCTGAACTAGAAGAAGAAGATTTCAAAGATGTCAAATTTGAGTTTAGTGTAATTCTTGAACGCATGGGCAATGCGCAACATAAGAAAGCCATCATGAAAGAGGCGTGAAAGAGGGAAAATGAAGACAAGACTGGAAAGTATGTAAAGGACCTGGTGTTCATTTATGAAATTGCTTCTTTTACTTCTGGCTTTAGCCTCGATGATCCAAATAATTTTTCTTCTAGAGTTCATAAGATGTTGCAACTGGGTTACTCTGCAAAACTTGATTCTAACAAAGAATCACTGCCCCTAAGGAATGAAAATTTGTGAGAGATGAAAAGTTTTTGGCAAAAGAAGATGAAGGGGAAGATGAAGAGGAAGAGAATTCATCGATAGAACTGACAACTGAGAACCAAGTTGAAACTTCTGTGGAGTTTTCCTCTTGAGTTGAGGGAGATGCGGTTTGTAAACAAGTGTCAAATGATAAAGGCGGAAGAATAAAGAATTGACAAAAAGAATTCCATGTAACACAGAAATCAACGATGATGGTGGGGGTTTTGGAGATGGTAAATTCTTCTCCATCGCACCATAATCATGATGAGGTTAATTATTCTAATTTTATATCTTTTGGAACGTCAATCGTTCCGTATGTCTACACAAAAAAGAAACCTCCATCGCTTCTTGCTGAAACAAAGGAGGATGATAAAAAGTGCAAAATGGTCTAAGAACTGGACGAGGGTCGAGAATTTGAAGCTGATTAAACTACATAGTGATTTGGAGCCTCGATTTTCCTGTAGCGGGAGAAAGACAAAATTGTGGGATGAAACAAAGACTTTGCATAAAAAAACCAACACCTCAAGGGTATGAGAAACATCACCAAGAACAAGGAAACACTCAAGGATAGGAGCAATACTAGAGTTATAACCGATACATGCACTAGGAAATAACTCAAGCATATATGTAGGTGAAGTGGTTCAACAAAGATGCTCTATTTTTACCGGCAGACATGCCCAGTTTTGGAAAAGATGACGTTTGGGTTATGTGGAAGAGAATTTGCTGGTGATCGAAGGAGAAGCTCAGTCTGATGCATAGCTGGATGGTAGTAGGAGGAAATACAACAGTCACATTGATCTGTCTCCTAATGTATATAAACTTGATCAGATCAAAGCCTAGATGAAAAATGATGGGGGAATTGATCTGTTAAAAGACAATACCAAGAATGAAAGTCACAAATCTAAGAAAATATATCTATTCTCTTTTCCCATCAAGGATCAAAAAATTGTGGAATCCTTGTTTGACGCACAACTCAAGGGCGTGGTCACGAAACAGACTAGAACAGAGAAGAGCATTGAAATAGCACAGAATAAAAAGACCACTGAAGATTGATCCTCACACTTGAATCCCGTGGAAAAGGAGTGGAGGTCTTCAAAATTGACTAGATTTTTATTCAAACCTTCTTTGGCATGACCCGATGATGAATTAGAGGAAGAAAAGGAAGGGAAAGTTAGAGAAGACCATAAATTTCTCTCTGTGGAGTTATTGGGCCACTCAATGCACTGAAGATTGTGACGACATGGAGTTTAGCTGAGATTTATAATTTAATCATAGTTACAAACCAAATTTGTTTAAATGATTGGTGATTGGTGCCAAGATCATGATGAACCCAAAAAATTAGGTTCTATGACTGTTATAGCTATTATGAGCTCAACTCAAGTTGTTGTTGTGGAGAATTCTCTTCTTGGTTCAGGTTTAAAACAAAGGATAATTTTGAGTTTTGCTAGGGGGATTGATCTGTGTGAAGAAAAGTATGATACACAGTATCAAGGAGAAGATATATTTTGACTTTGACTTAATTTGGATAAGAATCATTCGGAGTGTACGTGAGAAGAGTCTAGTAAAATTAAAATCTTCTCAAGACATAGTTATTCTGTGAGTTTCAAAATGGGAAGTAGGGGGTAGTGCATGGCTGTGCCAGTTGGAATTCACTGGGGATATTGTTGGGATATGAATCCCAATAGTCACATGACCATTCATTTTCCCCATATCTTTGTATTCAAAATTTATATATAGGACTGTGTGCAGTCTATGTAAGGTGTAACTGGAGATTTGAATAATAGAGTTATCTCCCACTTGAAAGTGGATGTAGGCAATTGCCGAACCACTATAAAATTGTGTCTTATTTTGGATTTCCATTTTTGTTTCTTTGATTGTTTTAAATTTACAAGGATTCAACACAAATACTTACATATGATCAAACCCATATATGAATAACCTATTTAGAATTTGAAGATGATGTACAAACTGATGAAATGTGTACAATGAGATGTAATTTATGCCTATTATTTTTAATAATTTTTTTGAACAAGAATTGATATGTGTTTTTAATTTTTAAAGTCATTTTTAAATTGTTGAAAAATGCTAAAAATCAAGGGGTCTAGTTCCCACCAAAAAACTATATGTAAATAATATTTTTTTCCTCTGATTTCAAAATATGTTATAGATGACATATATAGCCAGTGAATGAAAAAATAAAAATTCGTTTTTGGTGTATATTTTCTCCATTATAACAATTCAAAGGCTAACTTACCCAAAATCAAAAGTTTTCATATTCCACCATATTTTCCCTATCAAATCTATCTTAATCATAAATAAAATTACACAATCCTGAAGAGGAATCTCTCCTATATTGAATAATATATTTTTAAAAGATTTTCTTTAATGATTTACTATTTTTTTTTTCTTTTTTTGAATCAACGTCTTCTCGAATGTTAACATAACTACTTGCAGTTTTTTTATAATTATAGTATATTGTATCTAATAAATTTTTTATAAAAATTATATGAGCATATTCTTGACTCCAAGCTCTACAAAAAGGTAATTTTAGTTTTTTCAGAAAGTTGATTTTTGATAGAGAAATTAGCTGCAGAAGTTAGAAGTTCTATAATTCTAAATTTTTTGCTGATTTGGCTGCCACATATGATGTCACCTAAGGGGTTTTGGCCAAACCTATACCAGCCAAAACTAGTTTAGCCAAAACCCCATGAGTACATATAAGCCAAATATTTTCTCATCTACCATATTTGACTTAAAAATACTCACAGGGGTTTTGGCCAAAACTGTTTAGGCCAGAATGGTTTTGGTCAAAACCCCCCTGCCACAAGGATGCTACATTGTTGCCACATTGGTTCTAATGAAACCCTTTCAGCCAAATTTGTTCATTTTATTATCTTAAAGTGTGACACAAGTTTTCACTTTTACCCTAGGTCATTTCCATCGCCACCTTCTTCAACTAAGTGAGGTCAACAGGCATGATCTCAACTTTCCTCTTTAATTTGGCCCTTGTCCTTTTGTTGGGACTAGAGATTCCTGGGCCCTTGTCCTGCTCCAACATTAAAACCTATTTTTCCTAATGAGTCCTATTCAAATTATCCACCAAGTGGTTCATGGAATCAACAATCAGCTTAATGATTTTGTGACTCTTAGACATCATAGTGTGAAGAAATTTTTTTCCACTTTTCACTACACTCTCAATCTGATTGAGTTTATTCTCATTATCCTTCCTCAGTTGTTCCAAGTCCCCAGTAGTCATCTTGAGACCATCGATGATGGAAAAATTCTTCTTTAGAGTCTACAAATTCTGGCCTAGATCCCCCCAGTGCCCTCAGTAGCCTATGTAGTACCATGCCAGGTCCTCCCACTAATCACACTCTCCATAGCCTCAATTTTATTGGCCATGCCCCTCTGATTGATTTTAATCTCTTTGATCTCATGCCACAACCTCTTGAAGGGAAAAAAGATAAAATATTATTCTCCCTAACCATGTCGAGAACATTCACATAATCTTCACGATCGAGCTTAAAATTCTTGGAGTTGGGTTTAATTCTAGCGGGGAGTCAAATTTTTCCTCTCTTGGTGTGTTAGCCTTATGAGATTGGGGTTTTCTAGCACCAAGAGAGGGAACAATAGGGATATCAACTTGTAGATTCTTTCCATATTCTTCCTCAATCTCAATCCTCTTATGTTTCTCCTTCTCACTCTTATCCATCGAGCTAACCACAATAGGGAAAACATGGTCATTGTTTCCATGGGGTTTGAAGGCCTTGTGCTTCCTCTTCTCTTTACCAGTAGTAACCAATTTAAAAATAGACTTGGGGGTTATTTTCATCTCCATGGTAGGGATATACTCCTCATTCTTAGATTCCCTATCCCTACCTTTCTCCTTCTTTCCATATTTCACTTTTGTCTATGGGGTCCTTTTGATTTATTCCAGAGGCTCTTCCTTGTCCTCTTCATACTTTGTTTTGTCAACCTCTTCAGACTCAGTATCTATTTCCTCCAATGTGGTCTCATCCTTCTTAGAAGGCGTGATAGGGTTTGAAGGGGATGTCAAAGATTTGTAATGGTAAAAAAAAGGACTAGAAAACCCTCAAGCAAGATAAGATGTTTGATAGGATTCTTTCTATATTTTTGAAACCAACTTTTAGAGAAGAGAAAAGATAAAAAGGAAATTTTTTTCTTGCCATGGCAGAATTTTTTTAATAAAACAAAGTGGTGACTGAAATCTCTTGTGAAATGACCATTAAGAGTTATATACTGAAAGATAAATTTTAGTACTTGAATCCATATGTATTTGATCTTTGTCGGGTCATAGTAGTTGGAGCTCTTCTCCTTGTTTCTTAACAACTGACACTCTTCCTCCCTCTTGGGTAACTTCTAGATGGCCAAATCAGAGTATTTGCATTCTTGGTAGAACTTCATACCCTCCATCTTAAGGCTAGTAACTTCAGAAATGATTCTCTCTTCGATTAGCACCTTTCTCCTAAAAAAAATACAATTTCAATCCTTCCAACCCCTATCAAATAATTTAGTGATTTTGGGTTCAAAACCATAAAGGCATTCCAAGGAGAGGAGTTAAGCCCCTCGTCCTTCAAAATGTTCCATACTTTATGCTTGGACTTTATATTGTTGCAATCAATTGGCTCAATGCATTTGCGATCCCCACCCATGTTCTTATCAGAGCTCTGGACCATAAGAAACCCACATCCGAAGATATGAAAGTCTAGTTGCAAACAAAGAACCAAAAACACTTACAATCCGTGTGAACACCTGATGAGATAATGAAGCAATGTGATATACGCACAACCCTCTGCTTTGGAAATGACACCCTGCATTTCCATGATACCATATTTCATTTCAAAATAAATTTTCATCATTAAAGAAGGTGGTACTTCCTGTGCATGCCGTCATGTCCTTAAGTAAGAGCATGCTTACTTCAGCATCCAACATGTCCTGATTTCTCCACGTGGCTTGACCCATACTTCTCACTCTCACATTAGAAAATCTGTCAGCCACATGATTTTCCTCTTGAAAATTATGGGATATGAAGTAATCTTAAAATAAGGAGATGATATATTTTTATTTTTTGATCCAATTTTCAATGGTCCAAGAAGGTTTGTGCTTACCAATAAGGAAATTTATAATATTTTTAGAATCACCTTCAATCCATATCTTTCTTTAATTTAGTTGGTAAGCTATCTTAATACCATGAAATGCCCCAATGGATTTGGAAATGTGGTTTCTCTGACAGCCCAAGGGGAGAGCCACTGCCGCTTTAAAAATGTCATTTTCATCTCTCAACATCCCCTGCACCCTGCCGGCCCAGGATTACCCTTCTATAAATTTTGTTTACTCATAAAAAGTGTTTATTTTTATTTATTTTTCATTAGATTGTTGATGATATTACACCTTCCTAAATTATAAGCACCTAATTTGTGTACAATTTAAGGATTATTTTGTTAGTACTTTAGTGTGTTTTTTGTGGTAGGACCTCATATGACACTTAATGGGTACCTAAATTCAAATATGTGTCCTCTATCCCTTTTAATATTTCCAAAAATCAAGGTTAGTCCTTCTTTATAAGTTTCCTCCTCTATTTTTCCTTGAATACCATACTTCATTTTATCACCTAGGCCCTATATCCCTATTTTATGGCCTTTGTGACATGTTCTGACCTTAGATTGAGCTATACCCGAGAATCCTACACCTACCATATTTCCTCGACAGCGTGTCCAAACTTTGGTTCATTACCCAAGGTATATAATGCTATTGGAATTATGTCCTTGGAATATGATGTCAATGACATTCTCTCCCTAAGGATTGGGGCCCAAATTTTTCCTAGGGCTCTTTGTCATCATATTAGTTGATGAACTATAACTAATTGAATGTTTGAAGATGGCAAAGTTGATAATCACCGAGCTACAAAAAGTAAATGCAAGACATTAAATTAGTTAATGTAATGTATTGTCATTGATGTCAACTTGATATGGTATGATTTTTCATACACATATTGTAACAAAACTTAAAAATCTAAAGATATTTTTTTTTGTAATCATATACATAGAGTGATAGTAAAACTTGACGGACAGTGAACCCCGAGCACAAAAGTTCACAGTGTTAACTAACAGATAATGTTACCTGATCTAACTGCACTTTACACCGAATAGAACTGAAGTTGATGCCCGAGCTATCTGTAGTAGTCACCGAGCACAATTGAAGTGTTAACCGATGAGAACTGAAGTTAGGAAATGACAAAACAACTTAGTTGGTAGAAGCTAAATATAGAGTTAACTAATTTATTACTTTGTTTTCATCAACCATTTGAAAGCTAAAGATAAGAAGGAGATTTAAAGTATGTTTTATTCTAGAAAACAAGGAGAGATTTATAGAATAAAACTAAAGAAAGAATGGCGAGCTTTACGGATCAAGAAGTGATCAATGAAGAAAACAAGAAGGACAAGAAACAGTGAAATCATATCTATATAAGAGACAAGTAATTCATTATCAAACAGAGGATGCTGAATATAATTATGATGAAGATAGAAGTCTTCATATAGATATGATCATACAGGCTGTAAGACAGAGCCAATAAATTTGCAGACACCAGCAACATAGAAGCAACAAAATTCATCGAGCAGAAAGAAGGGGAGGAAAAGAACATAAGAGTATATTGATCAGAGAGGAATTATGGACTTACAATAGATCTGAAAATATGCAATTAAATTTGTATTCATGAATAGATCATTTACTGTTTCCATTTAACCATTGATTCAGAAAATCTCTTAACATAGTAGGATTTAATCATCCTTAATTTATTGAGATACATCCCAAGGAGTATCAAAATATTTCTCATGTTGACAGCATAGTGAATGCTAGATGTCAAATGAAAAACTGTTAGTTTTAAATCCTCTGACAAGGCCGCACTCAACAGTTTGTAACCTTTAATAGGGTTGGCTCCTCACCAAGCTCACTTCAAAAGAGTGAACATTTTGGGTTACCAGTCCCAAGTGTATTTTCCCTCAACATGGTTTCCACGTTAAAAATCCATGTGTCAAATGTGTATATGATTCATTTCTTTGATGTTTTTCTTTACACATTACTAAAATAGGATTGATCGGTAAACACTAAGTCTATTTACTGTATTTTGGTAAAGGGTAATAAAAGATAAACTACTATTCGGTAAAGCTTAAGGAAAGGATAAATAGTATAAAAACTGAGCAACATATATTTGATAAAGATTTAAACAAGGCATACATCTTGTAGGACTAAAGATAACTAGAGGTTTTATATCTGTGGCATAAAGTTTTGGTTGAATATTGGATTAATTTTTGAGGCCATTGATTCACCCCCCCTCTTAGTTATTCTAACAATTGGTATGAGAGCTTGTGTGCTTAAAAAGGGAGTTTAAAGACTCAAGATAAAGATCACAATATGAGAAAAATGGATGTGCCTAAGTTGAACAAGGACCACTTTACATCATGGAAAAGCAGGATAAGACTCCATCTATCACGTATTGGAAATGATGTCACACAGTACTTAGATACTAAATTTGTATTACCTACTGGACCTCTGATAGTTGATCAATTGAGAGAGAAACATGAACACAATTGTATGATGATAGTGTTAGGAATAGTCCGAAGAGATAACTGAGAGGGGGGGGGGGGGGGAATCAGTTATCTACAAGATTC
>MU222601.1:50693-61922 GCA_018584345.1 Thuja plicata
TGAAATGAAAAGGGTATCTTAAGGAGATTATCAGCTTTCTATTGATATAATTGCTGTCAAATTTTGAATTCGGTAAGTAATTATTAGTTATTTTCCAATTGAGTTACCTCTAAAGTGCTGATTTATAGACTGATTGAAAAATGGCTATAAATTTCAGACGGTATAACATTTTTGAAATCTGAAAAATGCGTCACATTCTATGCTTCGCCTACTATAAGGAATTTTTTTTATTTTTTTGAATTTGGTAAAGTCTTCAATGAGTTTAGGTGGTCAGACACGGGAGTTTTTTTATTCTGAAAATATTGTAGTAGATAATTCATAATTAATTATTTTTTTGGAATAAAATTACACAAAAATATGCGTCACATCTAGGCAGGAGTCTACTACTTATATATAATATATTATAAAAAAATATTATCATTTGATTATGATTAAGGTGGTCAGACATACACCTAATTCTTATTTTTTTCCTAAAATTTTTGTACTGCTACATTGAAATCTATACTTTTCACCAATCATATTAACTTTTTTTCAGAAAAGGCCTAGTAGTTTAGAAACTACATTCAATTTCCTATAGATTCTATTGTTACAACTTTTTGATATTAGGTTGATAGCTAGTTCAAATTTTCACGTCAAGTTTACTAACCCTAATTTTTTGATTTTTCATTGCCACTTAAGGGCATACTTTGGCCCCTCATGATCTTGCACATACCCTATTGGATTTGTAAGAACAAGTGATAACAATAATCTGTATTTAAAAGAAGCTACTGATGATAACATTCTAATTACTGAGATATTAGCTGATGATATCATATTTGGAGGTAATGATATGTTATACAAATCATTTGCTGATGAAATGAGCAAAGAGTTTGAGATGTCAATGTTTGGGGAGATCAAATTTTTTCTTGGTCTACAGATTCTACAATAGGATGCTGGCATCTACATCACACAATCCAAATACATCAAAGAAGTTCTGAAGATATTCAAGATGGAAGATTCCTAACCAGTTGGAACACCAATATAAACTAGATGCAAATTGACAAAGGAAGACAAGTCAACCGAGGTAAATTAGACCTTATATAGATCTATGATTGGAAAATTCATATATGTTGTACATACTAGACCAAATATAACACATGTAGTTGGAATAGTTGCAAGATTCTCTGCTAATCCGAAGGAATCACACATGACTACTATCAAAAGAATTTTGAGATATCTAAAGAATACCGAAGACTATGGCTTGTGGTATAATAAAGCAGGCAAATTTGAGCTTCAAGTCTATACAAATGCTAATTGGGATGGAAACATAGATGATAGAAATAGAACAATAGGAGGAGAATTCTTTATGGGTGACAGACTTGTCACATGGATAAGTAAGAAGCAAGGATACATATCATAATCAACTGCAGAAGCATAATATGTGACTGCTGCTGCAAATTTCTCTAACATTACATGGATCAAGCAATTATTGGAAGGTATGAATATGAAAATCCTTGAAACAGTAATTATCTATTGTGATAATACAAGTGCTATCAATATTACAAAGAACCCTGTGATGCATGCTAAGACAAAGCACATTGCTATTAAGTATCATTACTTGAGGGAACAAGTACAAGAGAAAGAGGTGATACTAGAATATGTGCAATCCAAAGAAAAATTAGTAGACATATTCACAAAACCATTGCCTAAAGATACTTTTGAGTACCTGAGGAAGAAACTAGGGGTCCGACCCTTGTTTACTGGTCACTAATATGACTAGGAGGCTGCATCAACCTACACTTTATCAAAAGATCAATCATGTTGATACAAGCTGGAAATGGACTGCAATGATATATCAGTACACAAAAAGGTACTTATCCACACCGAACACCAGAGTTATTGTATTGCTGATGGAGAGGAAATTCAAGGAATATATTATGGAAAATAGATATAGTTTGGCATTTTTGTCAAAGGGAGAGAATATATCTATATAAAACATCTATCATGATCATCCAAAGGGAGAGAAAATAAATATCCATCAGGGAGAGGATCAGTCAAAGGGAGAGAAAAGTTTCAAAAAATTTAACCATCCATCCAAGGGAAAGAATTGGAGAAAATTTAACACTGCATATCTATCCAGAAAAGGGAGAAGAAATTCTACAATAAAGGGAGAGACAGAATCAGAAGTTGCTACATCTATCCAGTAAAGAGAATGAAAAAGGAAAGTACTCTACAAGAATCAAATCTAAGCTAGAAGAGCTTACCGAGAGTCAAATATTTGAACTGGTTATAAAACAATAAGTTTGGTAGAAATTGTGGAACTACAACTGATATATTTCATATTGTATTAGTACTATGTTTCCATCAATGCCAAAGGGAGAGATTGATGAACTATAACTGACTGAATGTTTGAAGATGAAAAAGTTGATAATCACCGAGCTGCAGAAATTAAATGCAAGACATTAAATTAATTAATGTATTGTATTGTCATTGATGTCAACCTGATATGGTATGCTTTCTCATACACATTGTAACAACACTTAAAAATATAAAGAGACAAAGTTTTTGTCGTCGGTAATCATATACACCAAGTGAAAATAAAACCCGACGGACAGTGAACCTCGAGCACAGAAGTTCACAATGTTAACCGACGGAAAGTGTTACCTGAGCTAACTAAAGTTGTCATTGAACATAACTGAAGTTGATTCCTGAGCTATCTGCAGTATTCACCGAGCACAACTGAAGTGTTGACCAACAAGAACTGAAGTTAGGAAATGACAAAACAACTTAGCTGGCATGAGCTAAATATAGAGTTAACTGATTGATTACTTTGTTTTAATCGACTAGTTAAAAGCTAAAGATAAGAAGGAGATTTAAAGCATATTTTATTCCAGAAAAAAGGAGAGATTTACAGACTAAAACTAAAGAAAGCATGGTGAGATTTAAGGATCAAGAAGTGATCAATGAAGAAAACAAGAAGGAAAAAAAAAGGTGAAATCATGTCTATATAAGAGACAAGTAATTAATTATCAAACGAAGGATGATGAATATAATTCTGATGAAGATAAAAGTCTTCATACAGATCTGATCATACAGGTTGTAAGATAGAGCTAAGAAATCTATGAACACAGAGAAATAGAGAAGAAAAAACATTCACTGAGCAGAAAGAAGGGGAGGAAAAGAACATAATAGAATATTGATCAAAGAGGTATTATGGACTTACAATAGATCTAAAAATCTGTAATTAAAGTTGTATTCATGAATAGATCATTTACTATTTCAGTTTAACCATTGATTCAGAAAATATCTTAACAGAGTGGGATTTAATCATCCTTAATATATTGAGATACATCCCAAGGAGTATCAAAAGGTTTCTCATGTTGATAGTATAGTTAATTCCAGATGCTAAATGAAAAATGTTAGTTTTAAATCCTGTAGCAAGGTCACACTCCACAGTGTTTTTGTAACCTTTAACAGGGTTGGCTCTTCACTGAGCTCACTTCAGAAGAGTGAAAATTTTGGGTTACCGGTCCCAAGTGGTTTTCCCCTTCATAGGGTTTCCATGTTAAAAATCCATGTGTCAAATGTGCATATGATTCATTTCTTTGATGTTTTTCTTTACACATTACTAAAGCATGATTGATTGGTAAACACTAAGTTTATTTACTGCATTTTGGTAAAGGATAAGAAAAGATAAATTGCTATTCAGTAAAGCTTAAGGAAAGGATAAATAGTATAAACACCAAGAAACATGTATTTGATAAAGATTTATATAAGGAATACATCTTGTAGGACTGAAGATAACTAGAGGTTTTATATTTGTGGAATAAAGTTTTGGTTGAATATTGGATTAATTTTTGAGGCCACTGATTCACCACCCCTCTCATTTATTCTAACAATTAGTATTGATTTGGTTTCGTGGTCAACCTTCTTGATTTTTAATCCCTAGAGTGTTGTGAGATGTATATAAACACCTTATCTCTTCTCATTTTGGTAACCAAAACCATATTCAAGATTATCAAGCACCCATTATTGTCAAAGTATTCCAACAATCAAGAATTCAAGCTATCAAGTATAAGGAAGCAATCAAGTCTAAGAACCATCTAATCATCAAGTACAAGAATTCAAGATCCATAATTCTTCAAAGAATGCAATGTGTTTTATTCCATAGGTATAACTTCTTTCCACATTTGAGGCCAAGAAAAGGAGTTTCCTATCAAAGAAGAAGATCCACATCCATCCACTTCCATTCAAGTCTTCTCTTTCTCCTTCTGAATCAAACATTGTGGAAAATCACAAAATCTATTACATGAGGTTTTGTCTTTCATGATTTCCTTTTTGGTTTTTGTGTTTAGTCAAAGTTATTCCATTAACATATTTTATCACATTCAAAGAAGCATTTTCTTTGCCAAGGTATATGATACTTCATTTTCTAGATCTATCCTTTGCTACATGACAAACACACTTTCCTTTATCTTGTTTCATTTCAAGGTTGATTCCTAAAAAGGGGGGTGACTAAGGAAAATCCCTCCATCCAACCATCTTCCTCATTTTTCTATATTTAGGAACATGTTATTGAGATTTTAGACAAAATTCAAAAAGATCAGATACGGTCAAAGAATCACAATTTTTTTTTGCTAAAATCACCAGGTACAGAATTCCATTGGCATCTTGTCCCTAGGTACATGGAAACTTCCCAACCTATCCCCTATATTTTTAGCTCACATTTCACCCACAAGTTAGGTTCGTGCTCTAGTTCCATACTCCACATTTTTGTTCTTTGTTAGTCCGTATTAGTCTATTATTTCCAAAATTTCAATAACTTGTCTAAATTATATTCTACATTAAATCCTCTTGTCCTTTCCACTTTTACACTTTCATTATTCTACTTTAGAGAAGGATCATTTTCCCCGTTTAGCACTTCAGTCACCTCTTGAGCCTATTAGGGAAATCTTCCTTCTGAATTTGTAATAGTGAAAAGGAGATGTGATTTACCTAATTTACATCGCTTCCCTTTTCCCACTGTACATATTGGTGAACCCGAATCTTCTTACATGATTCTAATTTTGGTGTTTGATCTCATTATGTGCTTGTTAAATTTAATTAACATGGAGTTTACTAAGTTAGATCGATGTGTGATGACCTATTTTGGTTTTGATTAAAGAATAAAATGGGTTTTATAGGGACACAAAACCACATAGTAGAAAATTACAAAATAAAAACATTAAAGAGCCCAACAAAAGGAAAGCTATAGAAATACAAAAACAAGAAGGACAACAATAAAAACCAATCAAAAACTAGAAAAACTACGAAGCCAGGAACATGTATGAACTAACTCAAATATTTTAAAGTATCAACAACCTCAACTTCAAGATTACTCATATATTATGTAACCTTCTTAAGATCCCAAAAATTCTGAGTAGAAGTGTTAGTTTTTCTCTTTAGGTTTCTTCTAGTCCTCCTTGAAGGGACACCATATTCATTCTTGGTCTTGTTCTTCTTTGCCTCCAGATCCACAAACAAAACACCCTACTGAGATTTCTCCAATTTATCAACCATGGTATTCAGTGAAGAAATCATCCTTTTAACCACTTTGTGACTTTAGTTGATGATAGTGTTTATTTTTTCCCTAACCTTTTTAATGTCCTCCTCCAAATTCTTTATTTTCTTCTCATTACCCTTTTTAAATTTATCCATGATTTTTACAGTTCTCTGAAGACCCTCGACCATAGAAAGATTTTCCTCTTTAGTCCAAGAAGCCCCACCAAATTTTTACATGAACCCTTTCGCTTCCCAGTCCTCCATTTTTGTGCTAACATCCCTATGTTTTATGCTAAAAAACTTGATCTCATGGAACACCCATTTAAACAATCTGAAGTAGTCCATAATCACATTCTAAGAAATTTCCAAAATATCCTTAGGGAACTCCTTATCTGTCTTGAAGTAATGGTCTTCATGTATGAGATCACTGGGAAACATAGGCCCACTATCCCTATTCATTGGGGGGTATGAGGTTTAAGAATCATCAGAGGCCCAAGGTGCTTCAGAATTTCCCTTGGGAGAATCCTCAAAGTATGAATCCAAATTTTTTAAAACATCCTTCAACAATATCTTACTCTTGGTTTCACCCTTCTTAGCAGTGTTAACCGGGCCCTTGACAAATTTAGATTTTTGGCTAGAGGGTTTACTAATATAGGGATTATTTCTATCTTTCTTTGGAGGGGAGTTTTCTTCCTCATTCCATTCTGTATCCCAATCATTATTTTCCTATGGAAAAAGTGACCGATAAGCGCAAAATGATAGCTGCAGACCCTTATGAATCTACTATAGACAATGATATATTGCATGATAGCATTCAAAATCTCCCCCAAATAGATTTAATATGCACAATAAAATAGCTGTTAGATGTTTTCACCAACTCTTTCCTTTCTTCATTAGCTTTCAAAAATTTGATAATTGCCTCATCTGAGAAATTTTTGTCACATAAGAACTTGACCCCTTCCGTCGACATGCTAGTAACATCCCCAATGTGATTCTCATCAATCTTGACCTTTCAACTTAAAATGGATAATTTACCATTTGTCCAATGCTTCAAAAAATAAGCGACGAATATAGGGTCATCTCCGTGAAGCTTTTTCATGAAAATATCCAGACCACCTCTGACAATCAACTTCCACACCATAGGGTCTTTTTTATACTTCTCACAATTGATTACCTCAATGTGTTTCCTATTACTCTCCATTGAATTTGTATTCGTGTTGCTTGTAATCACAGAGTCAAAAACTAGAGATGAAATCCAACATCTCTTCCAATGCACCCACAATACATGTCGTTAAAAATACAAAATCGAGATAATAAAGGTACCACCAAAAAGAGGCATAATAATGTTGTAATTCATATTAATATGATCTATCATGAGTAAATGAGGCAAATTTTCAATTTAAGATATCATAGTTAAGTAGGGATTTCACACTAACATCCATCTCACCTTCACTATGAAACGTACGCCAACCCGCAAACCCTTTAACAAGACCCCTTCATTAGCAAAGTGGTCTGCCACCTAGTTAGCTTCACAGAAGGCGTGAGATATTTTTACATTATCAAATTTGGCTAAAATAGTAGTGGCAAAGTCTACCCAACTTTTAATTGACCATGAGGGGGTTTCTTACCAAGAAATAAATCTATGATATTCTTGGAATCCCCTTTGACCCACACATTTCTTAAGTTCATTTTGTGGGCTAAATCAATAACTTGAAAGGCTCTTATGGATTCAACTAAGTGATTGGAAATGAATACCAAGGAGAGTGCTACCACCAAAAAAATCTTTCCATTATCATCTCTTATCACTCTCCCACTCCCAGCCGACCCTAGATTACCCTTGGCCACCTCATGATAACCTATGTTGTTATATTTCTCTTTACCTCTGTTTATCAATCACATAGAGTGAATAATAATTTATTAAATTTCATGATGTTTTTGTTCCTTCATGGCAGTCTTGCATATGGAATTATGAGGTTATCAAATATATTTATCCCTTATAGGGGCATATTTTAAATCTTTTATCAATATTTCATGTGATTTTATCATTCAAATTTTAACAAATTGCATGGAATATGTGAATGAACCTAAGGATAACACTAATACAGATCTTCCTAATCCTACACCTATAGTGCCTAATGATAATTATGATAGAGATCTTATTCCTAATGATTCCATCTTGGTGAGAGCTAGATCTCCTCTTCCTCAACCAACCTTAATGGATAGTCTCAATGAAGATAAATTGTGCAATTCCTTGGATGATCTTAAATAATCTTCCTTTTATCAGAGTCTTATTAATAATCCCAATGTTAATAATTTTCTTGATGCTTTCCCTCCAATAATATTAAATAAAAAAGAAGATATTGATAAGTCTTCTTCCTCTTCACCCCCTAAAGATGATAAGAATAGTGAAAGGAATCTCCCTAAAGAGAATATTCCTCCTTCTATTCCTCTTTATACAAAAAATTTCTACAAAGCTCAATATGAATCTCCTTCACCCTATATATTAAAATATAATTACAATGTGGGGTAAACCCACAATAGTGGGTTACACTTTTTTGCCTGAACGGACACTGAACTCTACATTTTGGAAAAAACTTTCAGATTTAGATGCATATTTCCATTAAACCATTTGAAATCCAACAATGAAGTAAACTAGAGTCTTTTAGGATTTTTTTTTCTAGATTCTAAATATATATTTTTTCTTTTTGTTTTGAATTGTTTTGAATGGTTTATTTTTTCTCCCACGAAAACTGCTATGTTCCTGAAAAATGTTATTTTCAAAGAGTTACATTGACTTCATAGAGCATAATTTTTTTTCTAAAATAGATATCAATGTGATTATTTTGAATTTAGTTTTGTAACATCCATATAGAGGGCATGCAATTTATTTGATGACATTATCATGATTATTGCATATTTTATGAATGTTTAAAGTTGAGTAAACCGTAATTTTGATATACCTTGACTACATAGCTTATAACTTGTTGTGTATTTATCGAAATTCAATTTTTTTTTGATAGAAAGTAGAATCGAAGAGGGAGGGCACTGTTATGTTTCAATTTTTTTATCTTTTCTACTATTTTTCATTGAATGTCAAACTTGGAGGTTTATATTTGATAAAAAAACCTACATTCAATGCATGGCCAAAATCATAGGCCTAACAAATTCAAAAATTGTCAAATCTATATTCGTTAGAAATCTCATTCAGAGTACTTGTGCAATGCAAAAGGACATCTCCTTATATTTCCATTTGAGCCTTGCGCTTGAGTCCCAAAGCCATGAAAACTTAAGACTTATGTTAACCTCTGCAAATGACCTCTAATCAGAGACTTTCAATAGAAACTAATTTCTATCAAAATTTTTTGACTATAATTTCCCTTAATATAGGACTTTCAATAGAAATTAATTTATATCAAAAGTCCCTACTTTATAAATCCACCTGCTTTATGAATTTCAGGAGGAATTGCTTCCTCCAAAAAAGTTTAATCCACTATTGTGGGTTCACCTAGTGGGATATGCCATTACTACATAATAAGGATACAATGGGTTAGATCTTGGAATTATTGAACAAGGAATCAAGGTTCCTATAGATCCTCCTACACAAGTCACTAGGTGTGGTGTAGGTTTTAATATTCAAGATACTACTTTACCTCCTTCTAATACTTCTTCATCACAAAACTAGCCTCCTCTTAACATATTTTAGCAACATCATCCATTATCACACCTCCTTTTGATGATTGATTGGTTTTAGAAAAAATAATATTTTGGAGAATTAAGAATGATCCTAAGACTTTCTTTCCTTATATAAAATTTCCAAACAATCAAATTCTTATTAATGGTGAATTTTTATATGTCAATTTCATCTATCAATAAAAATTCTCTTGCTGATTGTATTGAATTTAGACAATTTTCTCATGATCTGGTAGATAGGTATCTTCTTTATTTAACAATAGATCTTATGCTTTTTCTTGATATCAAAGATATACCAAAGGCTATTGGTTATTTTTTCCTATTATGTTACTCTCCATTATGTAAATTAAGTAGATTTAATCATTGGGGGTTCTTTTCTTTCCATAATGTGCATTGTGAGCATTATAAAAGGTTTTCTCACCTAGGGGGCAAGGTCTCTTTATCTCATCTTTTTTAATCCTTTCAAAGGATAAATTATATCTTTTATACTATGATGTCCCTCTACACATGGATTTGTTTGTTTAGGATCTTCTCTCTAATGGGATTGATATCCTTCTTTACAAATCTCTTCTTTTTTTTGGAAGTGTATATCTTGTATAATTGATTTACCCACTAAGTTTTCATAATGTGGAATCCTTCCATCTTTCCCTTCATTTCCTCTTTATGGATTTGTATTATCTTTTGGTAGTACATCATTTTTGGTATTATATATTTTTGTTTAACAATCTTTTTCATGCCTCAAAGGACATGCCTATCATTAAATGATCTTCCATGTAAGGGATGAATATGGTTTCTTTTTCAAATCATTCATTCTCCCCTTGTTGACTTTTTTCTCTTATAGTATGATGTCCTTTCTTGCATGAATGTGTTTTTTTTACATTACAATATTTACATCCTGGTTTACAACTTAATTTTGTTGAAAAGTGCATGTATATCACCAAAAGTGTATACTATACTATATTTTCTCTTTCCTTCATGCTTGGGGGGAAAGGTGCCATGTGTTAATCTCACTCTTCCTCTTTCTTTATCAGGACCCACTTTCCTTAGTATAGTGGCATTTATTTATCATGTAATATTTTTTTATTATAAGGAATTATTTTGCTTTGATTTAGGATAATCTCTTATGCAAGAGGTATGTATCGTTGATTACAACCTCTTCCTTATTTGCAAAAATATGCTCATCCTAATTTTTTTCCCTTAATTTAGGATGTAAAGTATTTTATCCCTCATCAAGAATCCCTTTTTCACCTAGAAATAAGGGGCTAAAATGGTGCATTATTGTTCTCTCCTCCCTTCTTGATCTTTAAGATGTTTTCTTTGTTCAATAACTTCTCTTGAGGAAGATTTCTTGTAACCAAGATCTCTTCCTTTCAAGGGTCTCTTACCACTTGAGGAATATCCTTTCATGATTATCTATTTTCTTAGATAACATGATTTTTTACTCTTTGCTAAGGTGATGAGATACATTATTGTTTAAGGATATCTTCTTGTTGATTGGAAGTAGGTATCATTTTTATTTTTCCTTATGCTTCCACCTATGTCGTTATCATAATCAGGGGCACACATATGACCTCCCTTGTATATTATGAAATGTTTATTGTTTATGGATCCCTAAGAAGACAATTCTTTCTTTAGGACTGATCCCTTTTTCTTTTTTGGACCCCCAAGGAGACAATTCTTTTCTTATGATTTATCATTTTTCACGGATCCATATGGAGACAATTCTTTCCATAAGATTGATCCTCTAAATTTCCGCTATGCACAAAAAGTTTTTCAAGATGCCCCTGAGCACAAAATTTCAAAGGCTCCCCTGTGCAAAAAATTTTCAAGTTAGAATTTACTAGCATAATGGATCCTACTAGACATCAATTCTCCTTCCTTCTTTGGAATGGGTGGAACTATTATAACACATATTTCTATCCTTTCTACTCATATCCTCCTTCTCTTATCCCATGAATTACCTAGCATAATACCACTTTCCATCTTGTTGGATTCTCTCTCTCTCTCTCTCTCTCTCTC
>MU222601.1:95287-116366 GCA_018584345.1 Thuja plicata
TTCATCACATGGATGTGAAAAGTGCCTTTCTAAATGGGTACTTAGAAGAGGAAGTATATGTGGGACAACCACAAGGTTTTGAAGTTAAAGGCAGAGAAGATCATGTTTATAAGATAAAGAAGGCTTTGTATGGCCTCAAGCAAGCACCACGTGCATGGTATGCAAGGATTGATGGATATTTTCAGCAGAATGACTTTCAAAGAAGTAAGAGTGAACCTACCCTTTATTACAAACAAGAAGGTAATGATATTATCATTGTGAGTTTGTATGTTGATGATTTGTTATATATGGGTAGTTGTTCTAAGATGAAAGAGGAATTCAAAGTTACTATGATGAATGAATTTGAAATGAAAGATTTGGGTCTCATGAAGTATTTTTTAGGAATGGAGGTTTATCAACGTGAAAATGAAATTTTTGTTTGTCAAACAAAGTATGCAAAGGATATGCTAAAGAAATTTGATATGGCTGAT
The DNA here is from genome assembly GCA_018584345.1 of Thuja plicata. Taxonomy (NCBI): domain Eukaryota; kingdom Viridiplantae; phylum Streptophyta; class Pinopsida; order Cupressales; family Cupressaceae; genus Thuja; species Thuja plicata. Next base: position 95,758 of record MU222601.1, read on the forward strand.
TGTAAACCTCTTTCTACTCCAATTGCTCATGAAGTTGTATTATGTAGATATGATGGTGTTGATATTGTTGATGAGACATCATATAGAAGTATTGTTGGTAGTTTGATGTTTCTAACTCACACAAGGCCTGATATTTCTTACTCAGTTTCATTGGTTTCAAGGTATATGAAAAATCCATCAGAAGAACATATGAAGGCAGCGAAGATAATTTTGAGGTATGTGAAAGACACTCTCGATTTTGGATTTCACCATTCTTCTAAAAAATTTGAGCTTGTTGGCTTTAGTGATTCCAATTGGGGAGGTAGTTTGGATGACCGGAAATCTACATCTGGTAACTATTTTTCTTTGTGCTCTGGTTTAATCACATGGAGTTCAAAGAAGCAAAGTATGGTTGCTCTCTCTTCTATATAAGCAGAATATGTTGTAGTCACTTTAGCAGGCACACAAGCTTTATGGCTCAGAAAACTTCTTGAAGAAATTGGTGAGATTCAGGTTCAGCCTACTGTGATTTTTTGTGACAACATTAGTGCCATTAAATTGGCCAAGAATCCAGTTCATCATAGCAGGACCAAACACTTTGATTTGAAACAACACTTCATTAGAGATTTGGTACAAAAGAATGCAATTGAATTGAAATACATCAACACAAAGGCACAAATAGCGGATATCTTCATGAAGGTGGTTGCAAAGGATCAATTTTTGACACTCAGAAAGATCGAATTGTTAGCCCTCTCAACATCAATGGGGAGTTTGTGGATAAGTGATGCTGGAAAAAGTGTTTTTTTGAAGAGTTTTTAGTTAGTTTTATTTGTTTTTATGAAAATAAGGAATGTGCAAAGATTTGCATATTTATATTTAGATTTTAGTTTTTTTTTAAGTTTTTTTCTTTAGCAAATAAAACCTGTCTAGATACATGCGTATCTAGTTTTCTTTCCTGTTTTTTCTATGGCTATGAATTCTATATATTCAGCCATTTGTAATATTTTTCAAATAGAACTGCAATAAAAGTTGTATTTTCAGAATTTCTTCTTCTGTAAAATCTTCAGTTTCAGCAATCATCTATCATACTTGTGCACAAACACTTTGTCTCCTACAAACCATGCATTGTCAAAATCTCATCCCTATGAGGGACCACGTCAAGTCTCCCTGTGTGGTCCTATGCTTCTATGTCGTGATTAGAAGCACCCATACAATGTTCAAGATTCTATTCACGACATGTGTGGCGAAGATGTTTATAGTAGTCATGGAATTGGCCTCAGGCCTGCTAATACATTTGTTTGAAGCATGAAGTGCCTTTGTCGCTTAAATCCTTTTGAAACCATTACAGGCATATACCCCGCTCCGTAAATCATATCTTGCAATCAATTCGTCCTTGTGATGGCATTCGAATTCGGGCCTTTTGTCAAGCATATTGTGTGCACTGTCTACGCTTTCAAGCTTTCTGTTTCCCACAATTGATCTCCTGCAGGTCATGCCCTTGTTCAACGATTGTAGGTCCTCGGATTTATGAACGGTGTTCGAAGATTCCCTCATTACATCTGCTTAAGAATCTCAACAAATTAGTTATATAAAATTGTGTATTAAACCCATAGAGGATATCAAATGTTTTGCATTATAAAACATTATGTGGCTTTGTCATAGCCTTAGGAGTCATAGTATATGTTGGGGCCCCGCTAATTTTTTTTTCATTTCTAAGTCTAACTAGCCATGAAAATTTTCCATATGGGTACGGAGATCGATTTGGCATCAACAATAATTCTAGCGGTAGTAGGATCTTGATTTGACCCAAAAAATACATCAGTGATTCTGCGCAAAACTTATACGACATTTGCTCTGTTGATATCTGCCTTGTTATTCCGTGTCTTCTATTAATGAATAATAATAACCTCATCAATAGAAGGAAAAAGCTCCGGATGACTAAATAAACCATTCTTCTCAAACCAGTGTCCTCTCTAAATAAAAATGAAACTTGATGCCATCCGATCATATGATGTGTTCCGGTGACAACTGTATTTATTGTGTTAAGAATTCATTTAGGAAACAGTTTAAAACTCATCATGAAATCTAGAGAATTGGTGTGCTGATAAAAATTTGACCAGAGATTAAAACGCATCACACGACTTTGAAAAATTCCTCTAGGAGTGCAAGATATTCATTGTCGTAATAATCTTCAGATTACTTTATGAAAATTCAACTGATAAAAATTGAATACATGACAAAATTGAATAAATTGCAAATGGATTTGGTAACTTTGAAAATATCAAACAGATTGTTGGGGCTCTGTAAATGCACATGTGAGGATATTAACATGAGGACTATTGTTGGAAGAAGTTGATTTGTCATGACATTCATATGGTTGTGAAATACAAACCCACAAAATTGACCACTTTAACAGACTCCAAAAGCATCACTGACAAAATATTAAAAGTTGCATTTGGTTTGATCATGAAAAATTTATCAAAAGAAGTCATAAGACAGTAAAAATTTGTAGGGAAATATAATAGTATGAAGACCATTTGGAGGAACCATTGGTTTGATTGGCTATGCTTCTTTGGGTACTAAAATATCAAGCTCTAAAAATGGCCTCTCATGCTTATTTATCAATGCAAAATTAATGATATTCTTTAGAGGGTAAAAACTGACTGCACTAACACTCATCCTAAGAGTCCCCAAATTTGCACATATACTCATTTGTCATGTATCAAGGATCTCTCCAAGCCACTTGCCATGGTTTTTGCAGTATAGTCCTCTGAAGTCATCTCTGAACACACATATTGTGCATGGTACAATCAATCTTATCATATTATAGGCACTTCAAATTTTGCAAAATTTGAAGTCCCAACAGGTACCACATGGTCAAGTGGCATGACATGTCATTGTTGGGGATTGACATACAATTAGTAGGATATTCACAGTGGTATTGCATCAAGCATGATGTGCTAGATTCTTTATCCCTATGCACTTACTTTCAATGATTATACTTTTATATTACTATGCTTAGTATATATTAGTTCATGTTTGTTTATAGTGATCTTATCAAGTGACTTGAGCATCAATTATATGTATTGGGTACTCCCAGTGCAGATATTATCATTGTATAGTCATACATTGGTGTTGGCATTAGTTTTTATGCAATTTTCCTAATTCTATGTAGTTCTCTGCATTCATATACTACTCTTGTGCATTTACACTTTATTCCTGCGCATATGTCCTCTATTTTTGCATATATATGCTTTGTTACTACACATATGTACCTTTAGACCTATCCATTTATGGTAGTTTGATGTTCTAGAAGGTCTGGGTAAATTAAGGTTACAATTTTTTTATACTCGTTATCCTTATTAATATTTTAATGTATTCACTTTCCATTTTCAGTCATTATATGATTTGTTTAGCTCAAATTCTATTTGGGTTTTAAAATGAACCTAATGTAGCCAATTTCATGGATAGACTTAGTCTCATCAATAAGACCGATCGTAAATGATTGTTCGGTCCCATCTTGTAAGGTTTGTAGGATGTTGTCCAAGCTCTTGTGAGTTATCTTATAAAATGTGAGAATTTATTCTATGTAAATGTGTTTGTGGTTATCATGGAACCCTTGAAAGTTCTCGTAAGAATTTTTCTTGTGCATAATCGTTTGGAAATCATTGCTATGTTACATTCTTTCTTATGTAATGATTCTTATGGTAATGTTGTTATGCTATTAATGTAAAAAAAAGATTGTTGTATGTATTACGCTATGTTTTTAGGGTTCCTTAGTGGGACATTACATATGGTATTAGAGCCCATGTTCATACACTAAAATATTTAGTGTATATATACTCATTGTGATTGGTGTGAGTGATACTTGGTTATTATACTGTCTTATTCTTATAATTTTCCCAAATTGTCTTAGCATGGCTTCTAGATGTGTTTATGTTGATTCTGATCCATATCTTATTTTTGTCTGAAGGATGCCTCCTAGAAATAGAGATGGTCAACATAATACCTTATGATGTCTCATCCACCCACTTTTAATGGATCGTGTAATGGTACTAAGACTAAGAATTGGCTCTTAGATCTTAGAGGTTTCTTTTCTATGCACCCATATGCGACCACGCAAAGTCTTCACTAAAGAGGCAATACACTATTACTTGTGTTCATATTAGGGGGTTTAATATGAAAAAGGGGGCAATATATTTCCTAAATAGGGGGGAGGGGGTTTTTTGGGTTGGGGGTGGGGGTTTATATAGGAAAATGGGTGGGGGCTATTGGGAGGGTATTGGAGGGGAGTGACAAAAAAAGAGTTTGGGGAAATATTTTTTAAAATATGGGGATTATTTAGTATGCCACAAACATGGGTGTTATGATTTAGGTTCTCTAACTGAAGCCCTTGTGTGTGAGAAACACTATATTTTGATATTCCATTATGCCCTTAGTAGTTTTGAGCCTACGTAGGGGCACATATAAGAACATAAGCTCCACCTAGATATCACAACTATTATTTGGGAGATATTTGAGGAGCGGTTCCATCAGCGTTTCCTTTCTAATCACTAGTATCATACACATACATAAGAGTTTCACCATATTTCATAGGGGTCTATGATAGTAGACCATTACAAGCATCGGTTCTTTGAGCTAAGGAAATATGATAGTATTACACATGATGAGCCTATTTTGGTACAATATTTTATCCTGGGTCTTAATTGATATATCAATGGAGATCTTCATCTTTTCCAGCCTAGGATTCTTGATGTCACTATAGGGAAGGTGACATTGGCTGAGGAGAACATGGCTAGGGTTTTATGAGGTAGGACATGTGTATAGGTTAGGAGTGCTCAAAATACTATCTAGTAGGCACATAGAGTAGACAAGTATAACTTGTAGGATCTTCAAGGGCTTATTTGATACCTCCTAGGAAAGGTCGCCAATAGCAGCATAGATAGAGACCAACTTAGAGATATCATAGTTTCCATAGTACAAGTACCCCAAGAGCTATAGGCCATAATTGGAACCATAGTAGGAAATTTGGATAATCAATTTCATGTGAAGACATATAATTAGGGTATTATCTAATTTATCATTGAGTGTGTCAAAATCCTAGTAAGAAAGGTCCTACCATGGTATTTCAATTCTATCCAAGGAATTGGACCTAACAACCCCCCTCAAATTGGAATAAGCCTTGGAAGTTACTAACATTTCCTTGTATGGCATTAGAGGTTGAATTTCTATGTAGATCATCACAAATATGTATATACTAATATTACACTATTTCAAGATGTTCCAATTTTAACTTATTAATTTTTATTAATTTTATTTATTTCTTATTTTAAAAACCATAGTGTGAGTTATATGACTAACAAATATCCCTATACATTATCTCAACAACCATGCTTTGCTTTTTAATATAGATCTAGTTACTGAGAGGGGAGGGGTGAATCACTAATCCACACAAATTAACCAATTTAACTTCTTTAAACTTTATGCACCAAAACATATAACAACAACTATCACAAGTAAAATTTACATGCATACATCCAAAAGTAATCAAATACACAATGTAAAAATCATATTTATCATGTGGAAACCCAACTAGGAAAAAACCATGGTGTGAGATGATACCCAATAAATTTGTACTCTTCTAGAATACGCCCTGTTAGGAGCCTACCCTATTAAAGGTTTACAAAACACTATTAGGTGTTACCCTGTTAAGGGATTTTCTTAAGACCTACTCAGATCTTTTCCCTATCAGGAGAAACCTTGTTAGAGGACTTTAAGCACAAGATAATGTGTCTCCTTTTTAGATGATTTACAATAAAGAATTTTTAGGATCTACCCTGTTAGGGGATTTGACTGTTACAATGATTAGAAAGCAACAGATAAAATGATCTTTGAAAATTGCACTACCTCTACATGCTCAGATCCTTCTAAGCTCTGAAATACATCACCATACTGTATATTCTTTCTGAGCTTGATCGTAGTTGATTCATTTTCTTTCTTTGTCTCCAAATCCTTCTACAATTTGCAACTATCTTTCTTCTCTTTTTTTGTTTGTTCTTGAAATGTTCTACTATATAGAATTACCTCCACCAACTTACAATACACCCTAGATCTGAGATATGAATGATCCAGATCATCTTAGGTAAGATACAATGTATCTAGACACTCACAAAATATTTTCCTCTGACCGCGCTAGCTTACTCAGCAATTTTACCTTGGTAGTTGAGCCATTTCAAAACCTCCTTTGACCAAAAAGAAACTTCCTGAATAAGCCTCCTCAAACGTATACCTCGATCAATGTAATATCAAGTAAGTCCAAAAAAACACTTAACTAACTTACAACTTTATGAAAATCGTCACCGATCTTGTTTCTATGTCCAATTCCATCATTGATCTACAAATCTTCATAGCTTGTTCAAGAACTCTGTCTTGTTTACTTGTTCATTCTATTAACACCGCTTCTAGTCAATTAAACTAGTAGCACTAGTTAAAATTATTATTCATTCTCGTACATGTACAATATCTTGATATTGTTTATAATGATATCCTATGAACGCTCCATCAAATAGTTCACCGATCAGAAACAATAATCAAATCACTTACTGTCTATCAGTGACTATTTTAGCAATTACCCGGTTTGAGTCCATTCAAACATAACCATCTTAATTCTTCATATCAAGAGTCGCGATGGAAAAGTTAACTTCAACACACATGATATAACCTTCCATAAGACTAGACATGTTAGAAACACAATGAAAATCATGACCCACTTACACAATATCAGGTAACATACTAAAAACATCAAGTCAAGTAGTACACATGTGTGACAACCAAATAATTGATTCACCTATCATCAAATCTGAACCAATCTTCATCAATGCATCACTGCATCATAGTTATTCTAACATTTCTCTCAACCATCATAACAAAAATTCAAAATTTTGATACTTATCTTACACTTACCTACTCCACTTTGTATGCTTGGAGTATAAGGACTAAGATGGATCCATATCCTTTGATGATATCCCTATAATGAAGCATAATATAATGGTTTTAGGATTAAAACATGTAAAATAAATTTATAATTCATGAGGGTATATGAGTAGTAGGTAAGTCATATTTTTATCATAAATAAAAAATAAGAATTATTTTAGCTCTAGACAAGAACCATTTTTTAGGGGTTGATAAATCACTTTCCTAGTTGATAATAAAATGGGTAGGTCCTTAAAAAATTTAAGGAAGGAAGAGAAGAATCCTCCATTATTTAAATATGTGCATTAATATGGTAAATATGAAAGTGACCACTTACCTAAGAAAATCCTGAAATACAGGTAACACTGCATTATATCTCACAAAACCCAAGTCTTAACACACATGGGGTTTTAAAATTGGAACCCAAATCTTATATAAAATTGTGATTAGGTTTTTAGAATCAAAATAAATTGGTCACACTTTTATTATAATATATTTTTTAAAACATCCAACTAGGTTATTTTACTTGTGACCATCATGGGTGGGACAAAAAATTTCCTAGAAAAAAATAAAACTGTGTTCTACCTCCTAGCAACCAAATCAACACACAACAATGTCAAAAGGATACAACTTTAGTTTTAATGCATTTTATTTTATTTTATTAAGATTTTAATATTTTATTACTGATCTAAAAGAGAGGAAACAATTATTCAACACAAAGAGAATAAAAAACCAAAAATGTCCAACCACCAAGAAGAGAAGAGATCTCTAAACAACCTTATCTTTATCCACTAACTAATCCAAAATGTCAAAAAATTCCAAAGATAATTGTTCCCTATCCACAATATTTGAACCATGAATTTGATCATAAGCCCATTTGGCCAAACAATGTGATACTCCATTCCACTCCCTAGGAATTTGAATAAAAATAATAAATTCTAAAGATTCACACAACCTAAGAATATAAGCAATAACTAAACCTAAGTTATAATTCACATCATAGAGGTGTTTCCCATTCAACGGAGTCACCACCACCTAGTAATCAGATTAAAAAATAATCTCTTTCTAGGAAAAAATACAATTTCATTGTATGGAATATACAATACCTAGAGACTCTATGTAATAATTCATACAAATATTTCCTTATAAATTGAATAAATAATATGAACATCATAAGAGATATTACACCAGTACTAGTATGACCAAGATTCACCTAAGAATAGGCTTCAATGTTCATTTTTAGACCTCCTTGAGGACGAGGGATCCAATGACCGTCTCAATTTATCTTATATGAACCATGTTTACATCTTTTCCTCATGACCTGCCTACCACTTTCCCTAAGGGAAGGAACATATCCTTGAAAGGGAAAATTGAACTAATTGTAAATATCAACATCTCTAGGATACAAACCTCCAAAAATGTCACACTTATCCAAGACGGTCTTGTTAGAATTAAGGAATTTTGAGAGGGGGAGTGAATCAGTATTATGCACTTTTTTACACTATTAACTTGTTTCTTTATCCACTTAACACACATGAAGAAAAATAAATTGCTAAAGCATAAGGAAAACATCTTGAACACCATAACACCCTAATTTTTATCATGGAAACATGGTCAAGGGAAAAACCATGGTGGGGATGAACCCACAAATGAAAAATAATCTACTGAAGTATTATACCCTATTAGGAGTTTACAAAATAGAATGCACATGCATTCAAGCAGACTGCCTAGAGCTCATTTATCAAATAAAAAAGAGGCTCACTACCTATAAGATAATTATAATATTACAGCATAGATTGAACTGAGAAAAAAATCTATAAATGCCAAAATATATTTCCAATTAAGTTCAAAATTTCAACTCCATACACTTCATTGATATGTTCTGATTGAGACGTCAAATCATTATCTTGCACATATGAAACAATGAAAAATATCTATAATCGCCTTCTACACACCATCATCCATACAAAAATTACCAAACATATCAATATTCTATATCCGCAAAAAGAAATTATATTTCTTATAGGTCGGTCTCAAGAATACTTTTAAAAAGTAAAATGTGTACAATCAGCCAGCTAGATCTAAATTTGTAAAAATGAATGAAAAATTCAAATCCAATACACACTATCTCACAAGTTGGTTAAACATCCTCGATCAAAAAAATTAATCACCAAAAATGATTCAACAAATCTGCATAAGGATCTATTACACCATGTTATTGTTCTTTTATGGTAATCCAATAAAATAATATACAAAACCTTCTAACTTGCACACAAATTAATATTAGACCTCACAAATCCAAAATAATGTAGAATAGACATTCATGAATATTCCCTTAGATTTATGCCTCATAATGGGTAAAAGTACGAAGCTGTGTAGCACTTAAGGACTATTTTCATAGTTTTGGTTGGAATATTTTTGGTCGTACATACGTGGTGAAAATTTGGTGCCATGTGGCGTCGATGTGGCAAATGAGTTCCGACCGAAATAGGTTCAGGTGGACCAATTCTGGCCAAAAATTCATGAGTAAATATAAGCTAACTATGTTTTATCGATGAGGAATTGACACACATATACATAGGGGGTTTCAGCCAGAACTGGTTTGACTGAACCAGTTCTGGCTGAAACTGGTTTGACTGAACCAGTTCTGGCAGCCAAATAAGCAAAAATTTCAAAATTGCAAAACTTCTCACTTATATAGCTGATTTCTCTATCAAAAGTCAACTTTCTTTAAAATCTAAAAATACCCTTTTGGAGAGCTCAAAGTCAAGATTATGGTTATATAATATATTATAAGTTGAAAATACTACAAGTAGATATTTTAACATTTAAGAACACGCTCGTTTGAAAAAAGAAAAAAAATAGCAAATCATGTCAGAAAATTTTAAAACTTATATTTAATACTAGATGAGAGAGTCCTCTTCAAGAATATATAATTTTTTTATTTGTTGTAGATTTGCTAGGGAAAATTAGGCGGGATACAAAAATTGTTAATTTCGGGTATCTCCGACTTTGAATAGTTATAACAAACAAAATATATACCAAAAACCAATCTTTTTTTTTCTACACTATCTGTACATGTCATCTAAAACATATTCTGAAATCAGAGGGAAAAAATATTATTCACATATAAATTTTGTTGGTGGGAACTAGACCCTAGATTTTCAACAATTAAAAAATGGACTTCAAAAATTAAAAAAAACTAAGTCATTTCTTATTCATTTTTTTTTAAAATTATAGGCATAAAATACATCCAATTTTACACATTTCATTAGTTTAAATCATTTTCAAATTCTAAACACAAATGCCACTTTTATGTCGTTAAAGTTTAACAATTTTGCTTGTTGTGGTCCTCTTCCTTTATAAAAGTGTGACACAGGTTTGTACTTTTACCCAATATTAAACTTAGAGTATATATAAGACCAAATACAAAATATTGATGATTGCTCCATTCTTTTCTAAACTAAGCCATATCTCCAAAAAAACTTTTGGTTGGATCAAATCCTATCATGCAGATGTGTGCACTGAGATAAGTTTCCATTATTAACAATATCTAAGCATCTAAGAAGTATCTCATACCCACAATCTCCCCCTTTGTCATTGATTACAATAATTAGTGAAAAATGACTAAGTGTCAAAACCAATACCACATATGTATACACTACAAGAATAAAAAATAATACTACCTCTGAGATAGATATGAGTTTTACATACATTTCTTACTATCCTTTTCTTGCCCTTTGATATCAATGGAAAAGGTAGTGATTCACATACCAAAATTAATACAAAATGCTTATAATATACCACATATGTGCAAACTGACTCCACAAATTTACAAAAGCTTAAATAAATCTTCAAGGGTGATCCCACAAAGCTGTGTCCCACTTTTAGGCATGAAGAAAAATCATGTGGATGATTTTTTTTATTTTGACCCCTTCAAGCGAATGGGGGTGTTTGCGCGAAGGGAAAAAACCCCTTCACACGAACTAGATGAAATGGGGGGTTCGCTCAAACTAGATCCAATTCGAGCAAACCCTGTGAATGAACAAAAAACAAGCAATTTGTACAAATTTTCCATGGGGGATACACTCGAAGGGGGTTATCTCTAACCCCCTTTGCTAGAAGAGGTGTTCGAGTGAACCCCCTGAATTTGGCCTTCCTCTCCAAAGCCAACAAATTTTTGCGAATTTTTTCCCTTTGAAGGTCTCATTCAAGGATCAAATAAACCAATCTTCTAAAACCCAAATGACAGATGATTCTACTCAAAACAAGCTTTGCAATGACTATGATTTTAACATATGTTGAGTTCATTGTGACTTTTTATTTTTAGTTTAATTAAACAGAGGTTGTTTGGCTATTTAGCAACCTCTCTCTTTGATGCATCGGGAAAAATAGTAAATTAGGAAAATCAATTTATGAAAAATATGTAGGAAAAGCATATTTGTGTTACCTTTTTATGAAAAAAAGAAAAAAAAAGAATTTTGATATATACAGATCAAGTTAGAGTGATCCAAGTGACCTTATGTCTAAATTACAATTATTGGCACTTTAGAACTTAATAAAGTATGAAATATTGGCCTAAAATGAATGAAACCAATTACATGCTTTAGATATTGAAGTTACAAATATGAACTCAAAAGAATTACATCGTTATCATATTTTTAAAAAAATTATGCTAATCCAAGTGACAGTAACTCCTTAAAAACACTATTTTTTCACACAAACCACTTTTTGAAGGAGAAGGAAAACTCAATTTAAATGAACTTAAATTGTTTTTATAAAATATATTTAGAAACTATAAATAAAATTCTAAAAGACTCTAGTTTACTTCATCTTCAAATTCCTATAGTTTTGCGGCAACAGGTGTTCAAAAGTGAAGTTTTTTCTCAGAATGTCGATCTCAGTGTCAAAGTTGGCCAAAAAATGGGACACACTATTGTGGGACCACCCTCAATAATATTCTTTATTACCATCAAACCACTGTTCCAACCTTTCTTGAGACTCTCCAAAATCGATATGAGACTACTGAAAAGATATTGTTGCACTTTTTCCATCTTGAGATCTCTGGCATCGCTTGAGGTCATGGAAGATTTAGCTTCTTTCAAAGAACTTAGAATCATTTCCAACTTAGGATCAATTAATTACCTAAGTTCACCAACTTTTCTAATCATCTTGTCTCTATCATGCAACAAATTTTTGATCTTGTCAAGAAAAGATATCTCTTGACCTTCTGGAGTAGATGCAGAAACAACTAGTGGATCAAAGGACTCAGAAATATTGGCTAATATTTTCTCAAACTGCTTTATCTTTTTTCAATCTCATCAACAAATATAAAAAATTATAGACATGATTTGTATGTTTACCTTCTTCAAATAGGGATTTTTAAATACTCTTTACACTGATATCTAGCAGTGTTCTATCATTTTAAATCATCTCCTTCAATCTCTTGAATATATTTGTGTCAAATTCATTATGGATGTTTATTTGAGAAGAATTTTCTAATAATTAAAAATGTGAACTTACAGAGTTAATGTGACTCTTCAACTGATTAGATGGAGTATCAGATAGATCTTTAGCATGTGTGGGGATGATATCCAAAAAACCTGAAGAAAGACTCAATAATTCATTATCATCAACATGAGATCTCATAATCTCTTCCATTTATTTGGCTTTGGTAAATTATGCAAGCTTCAACTTATGGATTGGAGATAATGTGGCCAAATTAATAGGCCATTGAGTGATTTTTGGGTCATCCAACTCTAGGCTATCCTTTTCTAGAAAAATATTTACCACCTTTGCAGTATCTCTTGTCTCAGTCTTTAAGTCTATTTGCTTCACCTTAGTCATTATCTATATTGTAACTTCACTTTTCCTCTCTCCTATAGCTTATCCCTCACTATCTACAATAGAATTCCCAAACTCTCTACTAAGTTCTCAACTTTCATTCTGACCTTTCTTACTATATGTTGCTTGTTCAATTCAGTATAAAATTCAAGTATTCTTCCTTATAAGTACCAAATCTCTCCTTTTATGGATCAATAGGTTTACTCAATAGATGTTGATAATATACATAATATAATTTATTCTTTAACTTCATAGCCCATAAGCATGATCCATGATTTCCTTTCCTCCACTACTTCCATTAGTTATTGATCACTTTCAACCATAAAGAAGATTGTATACTCATACTTCTCTACAATATACTTAGAGATCCTTTTCCTATATTGCATCTTAATCTAAAAATCCTTAAAGAAACCCCAAAGAGTGCTCTTACAAGACTTATTTTCAACCATGTAGAGAAAATCTCTAATATACACAACTAATGGTCTATATTTTTCCCATTGCACATTATCTACACTCAGAAGCTCATTCATCAAGTAGAGGAATAAGCACATGATCAGAGAACCATACTTAAAGGGGTGCTTATTCTTCTTCTTTATCTTTTACAAATTGTCCATTAATTGACTCCATAGTAACTCAAACAAATCATATTCTTCATTTTCCTTAACTATCTGATAAGTTGTATAGATAGTCGTACCTAAAACTGAATTCCCCCTTCTTGAATTATAAACCTTATATCCAATCACCATCGAAGAAAACTTCACATCTAGTTCAATGATATCATTTATAGTCATTGTTGTCTTATAAAATTTTTCACTACTAGAATTTGTGTCTCTTTGATTCTTTATAGCTTCCAGAATAGGCAAGTCACTAGATGACCACAAACCAGTTACCTCTCTAATTATTTCCTTAGTGATCTTATAAGGATTATCCAAACACATGAATTCAGCATCAATCTGACTCAAGATATACTAAACCCATTTATTTTCATCAAAATATGGAAATTTGATAGCCTATGTGAATTTATTCTCCTCCAACACCTTGAATTCATCCTTCAACTTAGAATCAAATGGTAGTTTATTCATATAAAGATTTAAAAGCTGGGATACTCCTTAATCTTCAATAGTTGCATATATATAAGCCCTAAGATCTTCTACATGAATAATTTCATATGGAACTAATGAAATACACCTAGAAGGTCATCTTCTACTGATTTGAATGGATGTTTCTTGAATTTTGGTCTAGGGAATTCATTGATATCAAAAATACTTGGTGTATCCATATCTAACAATACAAGATTACAAACTTTTAGAGAAAATACCTTTTCACCAAATAAGGGTTTGTACGAGAATCTTCTTCACACCTTTGATCTCATAGGAAAAAAACTTGTAGAGCTCTCCTTTCACTTTGTTCTCAAATGCAAAGTGATAGAATGATTAGAGAAAACTACCATTTATCATTTACATATCTACCTTTTGCGGCAATAAATGCACTTTTCCCTAACTCCACTGGATACCTTGTTCCACTATCTATTCCTCAAAAAGTTTCCTATGGATCTACAAAACAAGTGAAATTTTTGCCAGAATGTTACCAAAACATCAACATGACTATCCCAACCTTCTACATTCAGGTTCTGACAGATAGTAGAAGGTTTGAAATAGTTTAATGAAAAATCCCCCTACGCTAAAGGCCTTAATCTAATTTGTGAAGGAATCTTGAGCACTAGACTTAGGTGGAGACCCATTTCCTACACCAGGGTCAATATTATTCACCTAAGTATTGCTCATATCCTTCCTGATTTCATCTACAATTAATTTTCCCTTTCCTTTATCATTATTCTCCTCATTTCTCCTAACTGTTGGACCCTTCCTATCCACATTTTTGGTTCCGCAAAGTTTTCCATCATGGCCAAATTTATTGCAATTGTAGCATACAACATTTGATTGTCCATATTTTTAATTTATTTGGTTTTATTTTGATCTACAGTGATTATAAGTGTGTCCAAATATATCACATTCAAATCATATAAAGTTACCTCTATTGAAAGTATTGTTAACCACACCTCTACATTCACTTAATTTATGACCATACTTATTGCATTTGAACAATTTTCCAAAGAAATATATTCTATTTCTTCATTGAATAGATTTATGACCAAATTTATTGCACACAAAACATTTACTACCAAAAGATTGACCATTAGGTTATCTTACCAGGGACCTTTTAGGTTTGTCTTTTAGATTTTCTGACTTATGATTGCATTTAATAGAGTTGGAGCTTTTGCCTTTCTGCAACCGAAGACCTTGTGTGTTACCTTTCATCCTATGAATTTCAAGTACCACATTAAGAATAGCTGAGATAATCATGAACTTCTCCTTATACTCATTTGGAGTAGAAAGCTCACACCTAAGAATGTCATTCTTCTTATCAAATACTTACTCATTGCATTTGGATTCTTGCAATTCAGGCTATAGTTTCCTACTCTCACAATTAAGTCTATGGAATTGATTAGGTTTTTCCTTCAGGGATAGATAAATATTTTCTTCATTCTTCTTCATTTTCTCAATCTCATTCATTAGCTTAATCACCACTGATTCCATCTCATGTTCCAGGACTTCTTTGTCTTTTGGAAGCTTCTCACATTCTTCTATCTTCTCCTTCAAGGCTTGGTCATCATCTATGCTTCCTTTCTACTTTATCTACTCACAAATTTCCTTTCTCTTAGCCACAAATTTTATTAGCTTCCCTTTCAATGCTTGGATGAAAATTTTAGCATGCTTAAGATTCTTTTTCAATTCAAGGACTTCATCGTTGGACTCATCACGATGTTCAGGTGCAACAAGGAGTTATCATTTAATACTATTTGAATCCATTGTATCACCTATCATAATCATCATCAATTTTCTAAGCTTCCTCTAAGGAACTAGGCTCTAATACTAATTATTATAATTAAGGAACACTGAGAGGGGGTTGAATAATATTTCTACATTTTTGAACTCTATTAGCTTTATTCTTTATCCACTTAACACATATGAAGAAAATTAAAATACTAAGGAATAATGAAAACATCCATAACATGATAACACCAATATTTTTATTGGAAACCCATTCAAGGGAATAACCATGGTAGGGATAAAGCCATAAATAAAAAATAATCTACATAAGTATTATACCTTGTTAGGAGTTTACAAAATGGAATGCACATGCATTCATGCACATTAACCAAAACTCACTAAGTTCAAATACAAAAGAATATCACTACCTATAAAATAATTACAATATTATAATAAATATTGAACTGAGAAACAACGTTTATAATGCCAAAATATAGTTCTAAATAATTACAAAATATTGACTTCATACACTTCATTGATCTTCTCTGATTTGAACTTTAAATCATTATCTTGCGAACGTGAAGCTTTACAAAATTTCTATAATCATCTTCCACACACCATCATCATACCAAAATGATCAAACATATCGATGATATATATCCACAATATTAAATTATATCACTTATAGGTTGACATCAAGGACACTTATCAAAATAATGAAATGTGTACAATCATTCAGCTAGATCTGAATGTAAATACCAATGTGAAAAAAAATAATCCAAAACATTCTATCCCACAAGTTGGCTAAACATCCTCGGTCACAAAAATCAATCACAAAAATAATTCAGTAGATCCGTATAAGGATCTATTACACCATACTATGTTCTTCACTAGTAATCCAAAAAATGATATACAAAACCTTCTAACTTGCACACAAAGTAACATCAGACCTCACATATCTAGAATAAGGTAGATTAGACATTCATAAACCTTCCCTTAGATTTGTGCCTCAAAAGAAAGAACTTATAGTACGTACCAAACCAAATACCAAATACTTATGAGAAGTTTCTCTTGCCAAAAAATCTCTTTAAGAGAATGAATTATTTCCCACAAGTGTTGAATAACCATCCTAGCATCATAAAACATCATTCAATTCATTTCCAACCAAATAGTCCAAATAATGACGGTGGATCCAAGAACCCAAACAACTTGAAGAAAATATGTCTTCGATAGAGACATACCCCACTGATCCCATAACTTACCCAAAGAGGAGACATCCCAATAGGATTGATTTCATTCTCCCTACTAGAAGTGTTGACTCTTCCTAGAGAAAGAGAACAAAAAAAATATGATAAACACACTGTTCACTCTTACAATACAATTCAGACATAGAGGGACCATGGAAGCCTCACTTGCACAAATTATCTCAAGTAAGGGACCATGGAACCAATTTCTATATTAAAAAGTTGAATTTGAAAAAAAGAAAAATACTTCCAACCCAATTTTTGCCAAGGAAGCCTTGAACCCCCAAACAAATATCTATCAAGCTCCAAGTACCCTGCAAAAACAAAGTACTTACTAGACAAATCCCCACCTCAAACTAGAATAAAATTCCCTACCAAGTAATTTCAGTAACCAGAAGCAAGAATCTGAGTCAACTCCTTATGAGCCTAATATAACCCTCCTAGTAGGAATTCATTAGAGTCCTTCCACCTTCAGCTAGTAGACTGGCCTATATTTTAAGAAATCTTATAATTTTCTATCTTATTCCAACTGGCTATAATAGAACTATAACAAAGGGGGTATAAGTGTAGACCCTTGGAAAGGATAAAAGGATTACCATCCCAAGTATCAAGCTAAGAAAGAGAATCTTTGTCCTTATTATAGATCCAACAAAGCCCACTTTTAATAATGTGAGAACTATTTTGTAGAGTATACCAAACCATAGAACACATTCTCTCAAAATGACAATGAGGAATTTTGAAAATGTTAATTCTTGTTAAATAATTTTTCATGAGAATAGGAGCCAAAAAATAATCCTAACTACAAAACTATTGCCAATATAACGTGGCTACAAGGACTTTCTCATTCAAAATTATAGAAAAAAGATCAAGGCCCGCCACTTTCTTTGGATTTTACACAAAATACCACTTGATTATGGTCTACTTAGAAACACAAAAGTTACCAATCAAAAGGAATTTGTGGGAAAGAACATAAAATTCCTTGAGGAAATATGAAGGATATACCTAAACCAAAATATTGTAAGTAAGAAGATCCTAGATCATATATTGAAGAAGAGTAACCCTAGAAGTAGTTTATAGCCTTTGATGAGTCCAGTGATTAACAAGGTCTTCACTGAAGGGAAATATAATATCACATGCATTCATATTGGGGGGTTCAAAATAGGAAAAATAGCGAAAATATATTTTTTAAATATGCACGAGGGAGTTTTTTGGGGAGGGGGTGGGGGTTTATATAGGAAAATTGGTATAGGGGGTACTGGATGGGTTTTCGAGGGGGATGACAAAAAAGGAGTTTGGGACAATGTTTTTTGAAAATAGGGCTATTATTTAGTATGCCATGAATGTACATTCTATGATTAATTTTCACTAAGTGAAGCCCCCATGCTAACCTTCTATTGTAGCTGTTCCAACAAGTCTTTCTAATATGGCCTATGTCTCCTTCCAACACCTAAAGGGATACCAAAATAGAGTAAGGGAAGAGAACCAATTTAAAACCTCAAAATATTGGCAATCCTTATTTCAATAGGTTCATTAGTGTTAAAAATTAGATACAAGTTTTTTCATTATTTACTTTTTGACCCAAAGAGGTAAAATAAATACCCAATGAGAGTCTGAAAGGTTTGGTTTCATGAAGATGAAAAACCCTCATAAGAGTAGTGACATCCACAAAATGATGATGAGAATGCTTAGGTAGTTGATTATCCCATATCTCCCACACTTAATGAATCTTTGGGAAACATAAGACTTAATAAATCTTCTTATGCCCTACACCATAATACTAGAAAAAAAGGGAGAAAGAGGTTACCTTTGGTGAATACCCTTGGATGCTTAAAATAAATCAAAAGACTTGTTATTGATAATAAATAAGAAGTATAATGAAGTAATACATCTCATTGTCAACCTGACCCACTCTTTACTAAATCTAAATGCTACGAGAATAGTTTTGCAAAAAATACCTCTTAACTCTATCAAACAATTTAGCCTAATCTAGTTTAATGAACATGGATTTCTCCTTAGACACTACCATGGAGTGACTGAATAATGAATAAACCACCATCCCATCCAAATTTTTTCCCCTAGTACCAAAAAAACCCCTTGCTCATTTGAGATCAAATATGTGAGCTATATTTTGAGTCTCTCTACAAACATTAGTAATACTTTTGTACTCTATATTGAAAAGAGAAATGGCCTAAATATATCCAATCATTTAGCTCCTTCATGTTTAGGAATAGGAACAAAAAAATAAGTATTCAAGACCTAAATTATTTTCTTACTAGCATGAGATTCTTGAACCATCTTCAACAAATTAAATTTAATAATATATCCAAATAATGAAAATAATTATATAGAAAACTTATCCAAACCATGAGCATTGCCTTTACACATTTCAAAAACAGCCTCTTCCAATTCTGATAAAGAGGCTGATCATATGAAAGATTAATTCATCTTATTGGTGAATAAAGAGGAAACACATGCTAGAATAAAATTATCCTCATCTTCAAAGAAATGAAAATATTGCGTAAAGAGAGTAGAGTAGAAATGTGTAGCATCATGAAACAATGCCTAGATGGATAACAACTAAATTTATTTAGAGTTAAATAAATAGGAAATTTACACTTATTCCTTTGATTTTTCATAGAATTATGAAAATAATCCATGTTCCTATCTCCTTCTTGGAGCCAATCAATCCTTTCCTTCTTCTTCCAATTTCTCACCACTTGAGGCTCAACTCCACCTAAATATTCTAAGAAATGATAGTCTTGAATTTGGCAGGTGATAGAATTAAGGAATGCTTGAATGTTTCTCTTCATAACATGATGGTTACCAAAGCAAAATCTACTCCATATTTTGAGCTGAAAAGTCACAATCTCCAATTTCCTAACTAAGGAATACATAACAATAACATAGGTAGGGCCACCATGTCTCCAAAATTGGTTCATTAAGTCATGAAACGAAGATCCCAAGAGCCACATGAGTTGAAACTTAAAAGGAGGATTCTTAGGAACTCTAAAAGTAGCTTGTAAAAATTAAATTTCTCATTATTAAGAACCCCCTAGTCAAGGATCTCAGAACTAGTAGTTAGGCTAACACCCACCCATAAGTAGGAGACCAAATATCTCCACAACCATTTTAAAATAGATTTCTCTCCACAACATTAATTAATTGAAGTATACACCTGATTATAAAGTTTGAGATAAATCAAATCAAGGAGGTCCATATTCTCATGGAGGAGATTAGAAGAGGGACCCAGCCTAGCCAAATCCCCTTTTTAATTCACTGAACTTAACATAAAGTTAAAGTCACTAGCTGGATCTCAAGCAAGTTAAGAAATACATAAATGAACATAACATATATGAGACCAAAGTAGAGGTTTCCCATGGATATTAATACGAGCATAAACATTAGTAACTAGAAAATATCCTAAGATTCCAAGTTAGAATCTACCATAAAAATAATAGAATGACTATATATCCAACAATGTGGAATGAGCTCTCTGCAACTTCCCACCCAACTTCCCGCCCAGCTCAAATTTCAAACTGTAGGCTCCCATGCCTACCTCCCCAAGGGGAGATACGTCCCCCCTAGCTAACCCACCTACTAGGTCTGATGGACCCCAAATTTCCTCTGTCACAGTACCAACAATTGAGTCAACAAGGGAATCTCAAAAAGCATCCTCATCTACTGATACCCCACTGTCCCCTAAACCTAACTGGAAAGGGGCCCTTGTTGGAGAAGCTCA
>MU222601.1:116416-160464 GCA_018584345.1 Thuja plicata
ACTGTCACTCCTTGACTCAGTGGTGAATCACACAATGGCTGACTTTCAGCTGGCCCTCGTTGGTCGATTCTTTAACTTTTGACCTACCATTGAAATGGTTAGAAAATGGGTTTCTAACTAGTGGAAGATCAAGGGGTCTGTCCTAGTTTCTACTATGCCAGGAGGGATATTTCTATTTAAGTTTACCACTCTAGAGGACATGTCCTGTGTGCTGTCGAGTTCATGGGTTTATGGAAAGCACTTCCTGGCCCTTGCAAAATGGAAACCCAGATTCAATCCGGTATGGACCTAACTAGAACGGCTCCAATTTGGGTCCGTCTCCCAGGTCTCCTACTTGAGTATTGGGATGAGAAAGTCTTCGATGGATAGGTTACTCCTTTGGCTCATTCATCAATGTGGACCAGGTGACCCATTCTAAATCCAGGTTGGTGTTTTCTAGATTCTGTGTGAATGTCACTATGAATAAAATCCTACCCAACTTTGTTATTTTGAAAATTAAGCTGGGTAGATGGACCTAAGCATTGGTGTATGAAAATGCTACTCTGTTCTGCCAAAAATGTGAAAGAAGAGGCCACTCTAGTGATACTTGCAAGTCCCCCAAGTCGAGAGAAAAAAAAGAGAACAAGGACAAAGGAATAGTTGGGGTTCCTCCCTCCATTGGTGATGAGGAAAGGATGGAGTCTGGGCCACCCTCGGTGGCTAACAAAATAGAATCTGATGTTTTGACACTTGAGGAAGGTGAGATTGTCTCCCCCTGGGAGTTAGTTTTGGGGTGATTTGGTTATTCTCCTAATCTGTCCTCAAGGGAACCTGTGCACCAACCTTTGGCAGAGCCGGTTTTGACCCCCCTGACTCCCTTCTGAGGGGAAGATGACTAACCCTACTATTGAGGAACAGCCTGCCATTGTGATTGCTCTCAATTTAAAAGCCCTAAAAAGGGATGCTAAACCCCCCCAAAGGTTGTAAAGAAGAACTCCTCCAGCTCCCTAGATGGTTTGGAGGATGAGGAGGGGGAATGGAAAACACAGAAAAAGAAAACCAATCCTAGAAAGGCTGATGTGGGGATGGAAACACCCAGAGGAAGACCTTTAGAATAGGTAAGGAGATTGAGAGAGTCCACAAGGGAAGTTGTAGTAGGTAGGTAGCATACCCTGGAATCTATTTTTAAAAATAAGAGATGAATTGCCTCTCTTGGAATGTGAGGGGTTTGAACAACTCCCTTAAACAAAATGCTATCAAACACTACATCTTTGATCTCAAGCTGGATGTTCTACTCTTACAAGAGGTTAAGATGTCTGCTAGTATTTTCACTACCCTAGGGCCTTATCTTTGGCTGGGGGCTGCTTTCCTTTACTCTGAAGCTGCAGGTGCGTCTGGTGGTATTGCCACACTCTAGAAGCCTAATAGAATAACTGGTCAGTTGGCTACTTCTTCCCCTAACTTCCTTCTAGTCACCTTTAGGAAGAATGGAACTGAATGGACCACCTTCAATATTTATGCGCCTAACACCCATTATGGTAGAGCTTCTCTATGGACTGATCTTGGCCATCGGCTAGATCAAGACTGGTCTCTGAACTTTCTGCTGGTAGGTGACTTCAACACCCCCTTTACCCCTCAGAAAAGTGTGGTGGCCTGGTGGATTACTTGGATAGCATGGGGGAGCTAGCTGATTTTATCTCTTCCACAGGTCTTCTTGACATCACTCTGAAGGGGAACCCCTTCAATTGGTCCAATAATAGGAAGGGTACCCACCTCATCTAGGTGAGGCTTGATTGGGTCCTAGCCACCTCTTCATGGAGCCTCTTCCTGAACTCCTCCTTGTCTTCCCTTCCTAGAAATACATCGGATCATAACCCCCTCCTTCTCTGCTAGCTTGACTCCCCTAATGTTAGCCCAGCTCCCTTCAGATTCAAAATTATGTGGTGCTCTCACCCATCCTTTAGGGATCAAGTGAAATTATGGTGGAAGATTAATATCAGGGGTTCTGCTATGTTCAGAATAGCCCAAAAGCTGGAAATTATCAGAAGGGAGGTCAAAGGGTGGAACAAACACAACTTTGGAGACTTTTGCAAGGAGAAAATGGATCTCTCTGAAACCTTAGATTCCCTCCAAGCCCAACTGGCATCTGAAAGTTACCCACCCTAGATTTAGGTGGAGGAGGAATTAACTAGACACAAGTGGCAGGAAACCCTAAAAAAAGAAGAAATCTACTTGAAGTAGAGATCCAGAATCCAGTGGCTTGCTGAAGGGGATAGAAACATGACCTTCTTCCATAGGTTTTCCAGCATCCACAAAAGAAGAAATACCTTCTCCTCTATCATTGATGATGGAGGGAATGAAGTAAAGGAAAATGATAAAATTAACCAGGTCGCGGTTAACTACTTTAAGGGTCTGTACTCAGAGAAGGGCCCTTCTTGTTTGAACAACATAAAAAATCAGCTCTTGGATCACATCCAAAGTGCTATTACTCTTGGAGATAATGACATGCTTACGAAGTGGGTCTCTGATGAGGAGGTCAAGAAGGCAGTCTTTGGTATGGGAGCTTACAAAGCCCCCAAACCGGATGGATTTCCTCTGATGTTTTTTTAAGAATATTGGGAAATTGTGGGGAGTGATGTTACCAGGGCTGCCAGAGACTTCTTTAGGACTGGATGCCTTCTCAAACAACATAATCAAACCTACATTGTGCTTGTCCCTAAGCATGAAAATCCTACTTTTATGATGGATTTCAGACCCATTAGCCTCTGCAATACCTTCTACAAGATCCTTACCAAGATCCCGATTGGCAGAATCAAGCCTCTTCTTATTAGGATAATCTGCAATACTCAAAAAGGTTTTGTGCCAGGTAGACAGATCTTGGATGCGACCATTGCTACCCATGAAATTATCCATTCTATGGATAGAAGTAAGGTCCCAGTTATGGCCTTTAAACTGGATATCTTTAAAGCTTATGATAAAGTTAACTTGTCCTTTTTGCTTAAAATTCTTGCTAAAATGGGCTTTAATGAGAAGGTTATCCAAATTATACAAGAATGTACTCAAACTGTTAGCTTCTCTATTCTTACCAATGGCTCCCCTGGTGGCTATTTTATTCCAGAAAAAGGTCTTAGACAGGGAGACCCTCTCTCCCCCTACCTCTTTATTATAATGGATGATGTGTTTAGTAGGAATCTATGTATGCTGTCCACTACCGAAAGAATAAAAGGCATCAAACCCGCTTCTACACATCCTCAGGTGGTGTTAGAATAGTTTGTGGATGACACTTTCCTCTTTGGGTATTCTTCAGTGATTGAGGCCAGACAATGGAAACAAATCCTTGAAAGTTATGCATGGGCCTCTGGATAGTGTATTAACTATCAAAAGAGCCGGCTGTTCTTCTTCAATACCCCCATGGACTTACAAAATAAGGTGCTTCAAATTCTGGGGTGCCTGGCAGCTTTGCTCCCTTCTACCTACCGTGGCCTTCCCTTCACGGTCAAAGATGTGTCCCAAGATTTCTGGAATTCCATTCTTAAAAGAACCTAGAGGAAACTTGCTGCGTGGAAGGGGAAGATTTTAAGCAATGTTGGAAAACTTCAGTTGGTGGCATCCACCCTCCAAGGGATCCTTGTTTACTTCCTATCCCTATTTAAAATTAGAAGCAATATGGCCGATAAAATTGAAATAATTCAGAGAACCTTTCTGTGGGCGGGGTCTTAAGAAAAGAGGAAGATTTTGCTTGTCAATTGGGACACTGTCTGCCTCCTAAAAAGTTTGTGTGGCTTGGGTCTTAGAAAAATAAGTCTGATGAATAAGGCCCTTACTATGAAGGTGGCATGGAGGCTCATTGAGGGAAAAGAAGATTGGTTCAGATTAATGGAAGCTAAATACCTCCAAGGTCATCCCTATAGGAGGATGTTCCACAATAGTGACCTCCCCATTGGATCCAAACTCTGGATAAACATATGCAAATGTAAGACCCTTCTATCTAAAGGAGCTTTTTGGAAAATTGGTAATCGAAGGTCCATCAGATTTTGGAATGACCACTAGATAATGAACCAACCTAACTTGGGCCACAGGTTCAAACCCCTCATGGACTACCTCAGACCTAGCTTGGGTATTAGAGTATCCAGCTACATCAATGGAAGAGACTGGGTTGATATACCTAATTGGTTAAGGGACAGACCAAACCTGCAACACATGGCCAAGGATCTCATGGATAACCTGACTAATACTAGAATTTTTGGGTGTGATGACTCTATTATCTGGGCCCCCACCTAGGATGGTACTTTCATGGTTAAATTTGCTTACAACCTACTTCTTAAGGAGGAGAGTAACCCAGGTGACTGGAAGAAGGTGTGGATCCCTCAGCTCACGCCTAAAATAATTTTTTTTTGGTGGACTCTAATGCACGATAAGGTCCTTACCCAAGATAATATTGTAAAGAGAGGCTTCTCCATGGAAAACAGATGTGTCCTATGTAAGAAGGAGGAAGAAATGGTAAATCATGTTTTCATCCACTATGACTATGCTACCAACATTTGGCAAGGAATTATCGACAAATTGGGTATCTTCTGGGCCCTGGGCAGAGATGTTCACCAATTCAATAATTGGAGATCCCCTTCCAATCACCCCCTGCTCCAACTCCTCTGGCGTATGCTTCCCCCTCACATATGCTAGACCATTTAGAAGGAAAGGAACAACAATATTTTCAGGGAGATTAGTATCCAACCTGAGACCTATCTCCATATTGGAACTAAGATCCTATGTGAGAATGCTAGGATGGCTAAATGGAAGCTCCCCTCTAGTCCTCCTGCTGCCTGGGAAGTTAGAATTGCTGAATGCTGGAACCTTCTGGATGGGTTCTCCAGGTTTGACGATGCAAAAAGGATAGCTATAAATTCTACCAAATGGATCACCCCTCCCAGAGGTAGGGAAAAATTCAACTTTGATGGAGTGGTTAATAATCTTGGGCATGGAGGGGGTGGAGTGTTGAGAGATCACAACAGCACTTGCCTGCTGGCTTATGCGGGGCCTATCAATAACTGCACTGTCACCCAGGTGAAAGGAACAACCCTTCTCTGGGGGATTAAATTTGTGAAACAAATGAACCTTAGATAGCTGGAAATCAAGGGGGATTCCAAAGTGATTGTTGAGGCTATCAAGAGTGGTGCTGGTGTAGGCTGGTGCAGGTTGGTAGGCTAGACCTATCATTATGGAGATCTGTGAGCTTCTTAGCAGCTTCCAGCATATGACTATAGGTCACACGTACAGAGAAGGGAACTCGGTTGCTGACTCAATGGCAACAATTAGCCTAAAAAAAATCAAACTCAACAGTTGGAAGGTGATTAGTGACTTACCTTTGATGACTTAGCACCTCATTGTGGGAGAAATTAATACTACAGTTTAAATGTGCCAGGCTGTCATATTCATTACAAATCCCTCCTTGATCACGTGCTAGCGTGTTCAGGTGATTTTTGTGATTATAAAAAGGAGAATTCAAATTCCCATAAAGAATTATCATTACCTTTTGAACGTGTGGAGTAAGAGCTGTCTGAATCAAAGGGTTTTTTTGGCTATCCTTGGTATTAATGCTATTATTGCTATTAATGGCACCTGGAGATCCATTAGATCTAGCGATACGGAGCCCATTTTCCAAAATTTTCAAGGCTAACATTTTTTATATAAGCTTTCCTCGAAATGGCTTTATGAAAACAAGTGGTTTTATATGGCCTTCAAAAATGATCGGCTCTCAAATTCCAAAGATATTTTGGCGCTGGAAGAGAAGACCCTTGAAATGGGAGGTAAAATTCTCCGCATTAAGCCTGATAATATTAACGAATCTTTCACTTCTCATGCGTTGGTGACCCATTATTACAAATAAACTGGCATTTGGGGTTTCATGGAAAGAATGAAAGGTGGACATGATAAGAGAATCTCCAAAGAATTCACCTCTTCCTAGAACAATAGGAGTGTCTCGGTTGGGGGCATCCACTTTCAGCTTAATGAAGAGGTCATAGCTGAAGCAACAAGGCTCTTTATGGTGGGGAGAAAATAGAAAAAGACCAGTCAGACTGCCAACCCTACCAACCTCAAAATTTTTTTCAAGGAAGGTGAGTTTCTGGTCAGAAAACATGGGGGATTCAACAGGGAGGAGCTACCGTATTTTTGGCCAAAAATTTGTTTCATTATGATGAAGTACTTCATGCTTGAAGGTAAGTTCACTGTGTTTTACAACTACCACTTACCATTCTTGAACCATATTAGGAACACAGATTTAATTTCCATACCTTTCTATCTTCTGCACTCAATAGAAAGTAATGTCCTTGATATTAAAAGCAACCTTGATAGAGCTATCCTCCATTAGGGCCTCCTCTTATGTCTCTACCAGTTCCACAAAGCCATCTACCTAGCACCTTGACCCCCTCTAATTATCCAGATGATGCCCCAGGAGGAGCCCCAGGCCAAAGCTGAAAAGACCACCCATTCCTCCTCCCACTCCATCCGTATCACCCAGGAGCCTGTGTTGGCTAAGAAAAAGGGCACAACCCATAAAAAAAGTATTAAAAAACCCCTCAGTAGGAAAGAGGGTCAGGAGGAGTCGTATGTCTCTGAGTCTGTGGATTACAAAGAGGGAAAAGGGGTTGACAGCACTCCTGAGACTGATTATAGGCCCAAAAAATGAAAAATGATGGAAAGCTAGGTTAATTTGGAGGTGGACTTAAGTGGCTCAGGTCGTCGAAGGTCAAATAGAATAGCCAAGGAATAGTGTAAAATTAAGATGATGGAAATGGCCTCCAAAGAGATTTCCCTATCTGAAAATGTCTCCCACTCCACTGAGTCCAAAAATGTTTCCTCAAAAGGCTATATGAGCCCCCTAGGACTGGTAACACTCCTATGCCCAGCCTCCAGTGAACCATGGATACCCCCAATAACCCTACTCCACCCCAGAGTCCCCCTCATGACCCTCAGGATAAGCCCCACACCTCAGCCATGGAGGACAAAAACAATTTTACAGGCACCCTCAAAAGGAAGTTCGCGAACCTGGACAAAGACATTGTGGAGATTAAGAAGAATATGTAGGACCTGACGAACCATTGCATGAGGACCAACAAATTTTCCCTAAAGGTCATGCATGCTTCAGCTAGGACCCTTTGTAATGTGTAGGAAAAGATGGCGGGCGACAGGCTGGAAGCGAACGAGGACAACAAAGACCTGTTCCTGTTTCAGCAGGAGGAGTGGGCGAGAACCCTACTATCTAAATAGATGGGAGTGAAGAATTAATCTTTGGTGTCCATGGATTAGTTAATTTTGGCTGGGCTTGGCCCTCGGATCCCCTGTTTTGTGATTTGGGATAGTGTTAGTTTTCATATATTTTTGTGTAGGCCTGCGAGGCTTATTACTGATACTGTTTATGCTACTAATCGTAGTAATTAATTTGATTTAATCCTGTGGATTAGCACTGTCATTTATATATTTGATAGGGGTAGAACTAGATTTGGTGGTTTTGATTATGCTGCTAAAATGCTTTACCTACTTTGACTAGTTCCATTAATATGTTGTTAATGTGCTACTAGTCCTTTGTTCCATGGGCTAGCACCCTCTTACTACTTTTTATATCAAAAACAATGTGGAATAATCTTCCTTGAATCCCAAAAAACAACAAGACCTCCAAATCAACCCAAAGAACCAATGAATTTACACTCTCCAAAACACCAGATCCTAGGAGCACATTGAAGAATTCAATATACTAAAATCTTAGTATCCTAGATATAAAATATATCTAGGCAATGAAGTACAACCAAATTATAAATATCCTTTTGTTCATGGAAGCTATTCAACCCCATTACATTACAAGAGATTAATTACTGAAGAGATTGGGAAAAGTGAGGACCAATGGGTTTTACAGACCTAGATTTCACCAAAAGTTCCCCAACTAATTTAATCCTCATGTGATCCTTCTCGCAAGAACCTTTAGAAGAATTCTCAAAAGAACCTTTCTTAAGGGGTCGATGCTACAAACCCAAAGCTTGGAAATATTATTTCCTTTACTAGAGTCCAAATCCTCCTTGACCAAATATACCAACACAATATCATATTATATATATTTAGAATCACCCTGATCTCAGAAATTAGGAGCTCATGGAGACACCTAGGCATTTTACTAGGCTTGCAAAGATTAAATGTAATGAATAATCTCTTGCTCATGCACATCATTCATGCCCATGATAGTAGCTCCATAAGTCACATAAATTGAAATCCCTTCTTTCAAGGCCAAAGTTTCTAGGACCTCAAAATGGTTGAAGCACTCATCATTCTGCTTATCCTTGTAATTACTCTTCTGAACCCTCCCCTTACTACAAGGCTTAGTAGGTATAAAACCATCCTTATTTGAACCACCAACCATCATAAGGGTTTTTACTTTGTTCCCTTTATCCCCTTTTAGAGCTACGAGAGAAGGAGAATTGTTAGAATGAGAAATTTTATTTAACCTAGGAAATTGCCACTAAAGGTGTCCATACTCATGACAAATTAGGCACCAAAAAGGAAGAGTCTCATAATCTAACTAATGAACCCAAGATGAAGAGCCTAGACAATTTTTTAGTGTATTTTGCAAGGGACTGTTCAATCAATCTATAAAAAAATATGAGAAAAATTAATTATGTTTTCATTGAGGGTTTTTTGAGCTGTGCTAGCTAACTTCTCAAGGAAGTAAACAATCTTCTGCAGAATATCATCTGTCCAAAACTCTAAAGGAAGTTGCAGGAGATGAACCTAGATGTAAACCGTCAAAGGAAGTTCTTCAATTTGAATTGAAAATTGCATGCCATGGTTTAATGAATAATCCTACTTGATCGTAAAAGTAGGATCCTCCCTCAAAAAATTGATTCCTAGATCAGGCATCCTAGAAAAAAATAATAAAATAACTATTCTCACCCAACATAATCTACATACCACCCTCAAATTTCCTTGAATGACAGACCAAAGATTTCAATACTAACAATGAAAAGTGGATCCCAAGAAATTTATAGATTTGATCATGGTTTCTCAAATAAAAGATATCCTCCATAATAGATTCTAGTAGAATGACCATAATTGGATGATCTTGGCTCCTTGACAAAAAATTGGATTCAATTTATTATATTTGGGGCCCTCACCTACATAAAACAAATTTGATGGCCTCACATTTACACTTGACCAAGAGACACCTTTCTCCACAACACCAAAAACACAAAAAATGAAGAAGCACAATTCCCCTCCATCTTGATTAATAACTAGTATCCAGTCATTGATGAAAAAGACCCCTACACTAAGTTGAAAACCTTCAACAATGCCACCAATTGAAAATACCACCACACGTTCTCAAAACATATCATACCCCTAAGATCGCACCCCAAATATATGCTAAATCAAACCCCAACAAACCCATGACTTACATCAAGGCATATCCCCTTCACACGCCCCCACACATCCCCTCACACAACCCCTCATGTAGCAAAAAAGAGAGAAAAAATGTAGGCTAGGGAAACCCTAACTTATGCACAAGAGAACGTGTAGCACCACCATTCCATTTATTATTATATCAAGCATACATAAACAAAAATAGAAACATCGAAAGTGATTTTAAATATTGCATGAAATCATGCAAACGATAAATAATTCTATTGATTATGTTGACTCTTAATATTATATTTATATTATATTAACGATAAGATAGATATTTAAAATATCTTTTGATTTAAAGCTTTCAATCAATGAGGCCACAATTTGGAGACCTCATCACCATCAACAAAGTAGAGGCCCAAACAATTTGCATAATTTAGTTCAAAACAATTTTATTTTTATTTTTGTAATTTACTTTGTTTTTATTTAAAGATTTTTAATATAATATTTTATAAATTTAATTTCATAAATATAAATCATTTATATTTTAATTTGTATTCACTCTTTTATCTAAGTAATCTATTTACTTAATTTATTTTATCTAGACTATTATTTTAGTCTAATCTAAAGAACAATTTTATCTTGATCTAAAGAACTATTTGCATTTATCTAGAAGTTCTTTATTATGAAGAGTTATATATATATATATATATATATATATATATATATAAGTATTTTTTTTTTGTAAATAGTTTATATTACTATATTGTGACGTGTTATATAAGTACTTATAAATCTAATATCATTATTTTGTAAATGTTAATAAATAATTAAAATAAAAATAATAAAATTTTATATACAATCTTTTTCAAAATTGATAGGTGAAGGATAAAATTTATTTTCCTTTTAACTTTTTTTATATGAGAATTTTTCTTCTTTGTCTACGGGTCAAAAGGTTTTCTTGAAATTTTCACTATTTGTTCTTCATTGATCTTTATGATGAAAAACAAACAAAAAAAAAATTGCAAAAATAATAGTATTTTCTAAAAAAAAATTAATTAGGCTTTTTTTTTTTATATCACATTTTTACATAGAGATTAGCAACTATTCACGATTTTGTAAAGATCTTTTAAGAATCTTTAACTTCCCTAACAGCTTGTATTTTAAACGACGCGGAACCGGCCGAATCTCTCCCATTACTTTACGTTTCAGCAACGTTTCAGCTAGAGGGTCCAGTCTATTTTATTGTTTTTAAAAATCATCGTATTTTACAATTTGTATGGAGTCGAAGAACAGCCATGCTCCGAATCCTGCCGCCACCGAAACATTGTTAAATATATGCTGGATTCACACCTTGACAGCAAACCGCAATATTGTGTAGACGAAAACTACTAGCAAACGATAGATTTCCTCCTTTTTCTGTGATTATTTTCTCTTGCAGAAGTAAATAATTCCTGTAATTGAGCACCGGGCGAAGGCAGCGATGGCGGAGAGCGTTCCGCTGTCTGGTTATAAAAATACACACAAATATCTACGAGGGCAATCAGACGGTGCTGAGTATAATGTCGGGGCAGTTTGATGAATTTTCATCGGCACAGTATGATGTTTCCGTGCTGCCGTCTAAATTTAACTGCGAAACGCACACAAATGCCACGGTTTTGTCTGTTGAAGAAATGGTGAAACTCACGGGCACGCGGTACGTATGAGGCTCTCCTAATGGCGACATGGACTCTTGCTTTATGAGTCCTCCTCTTGGAACGGAGGACCAGAACAGGCTAGAATTGGATAATCTTCTTTTCACATCTGCAGAATGCGTAAGCAACAAACAATATGATCAAGCGGGGAGGCTTTGGCACAGTGTCGCAACTTCTCCTCGCAGTGGGGAAACCCTATTCAGAGGCTCTGCTATTATTTCTCCGGGGCCCTGCAGGAGAGAATCCAACGCCAACCTTGTGCGGAATTGATAAATCCTCTAAAGCCGCCCCTTAATTTCGCCAACAATTTCAACGGCGGTTATAACAAAGCCGAATTCAATCAGGTGCTGGCGTTTTACTGCAGAGTTCTGCCCTATGTAAAAATTGTGCAATTAACGTCCGTGCAGGCGATCTTAGATACCGTGGGAAACTCAAGCAAAATTCATGTTATAGGTCTGGAGATTCGAAATGGGTGCCAATGGTCGGTGCTTATGCAGAGCCTTGATCAAGCTTTTGCGGATCACAACAATCGGTATGGATGCAGATTACCTGAAAGCTAGCGGAAGAAGACTTCACGAGTTCGCTCGGTCCTTAGAGATTCCGCTTTTGTATAGGATGGTGCAGATCAAAAGTATAGAGGAGATTCGTGAAGGGATGCTTAATGTTAAACCCGGGGAGGCTGTTGCAGTGTTCATTCCGACTGTTTTCCATAGGATGATATATAATCGGAGTCTTCAGGAGAGTATTGTGGATGTTATTAAGAGACTGAAGCCACGGATAATGGTGAATATAGACGTTGAGGCTGATACTAATTCTTCTTCTTTCGACAAGCGGTTCGTTTATGTGCTTTTCTTTTGCAGCGCTTCTTTTGATTCTTTGGATGTGATCATTCCTGATAGACATGATCCTCGAAGGGTCAACTATGAGAAGATGATCTGCGGAAGCCAGATAAGGAATATGATAGCCTTTGAGGGGACCGAAAGGAGAGCTAGACATGTTGAAATTGATATGTGGAGATGTTTTTTTCAAACACAAGGGATTGAGGGAGATGAGCTTCAGTTAGCAAGCGTGGTATCAGGCCAGATGATTGCTGAAAGAACTTCCTAACGCAGAGTATTATAGGCTTGAGGCCAATGGAGATACTCTCTAAACTGGGTGGAAAACAACCCCAATAGTTGTTGTATCCTTATGGACTTGTGGTTGAATGTGTTAGTGTAAAGGCTAGGTCAGTCTATTATGAATGAAAGCTTCTTCATTTTCACATTTCTGTTATGGTTTTGTTATGGTTTGTTTTGTGTTTGGTTGTTTCCTCACAATATTGTATAATCATTGTAGCCGTCTGCTATAAAATTTATAGCATTCAAGGTTTAAAATCCTCATAAATGTAGCAACTTAATTAGTTACTGATTGGTTATATCGTGTGAGCCTTAAAGTTCACAAAGTTAGTTTCAAGATATTGTTTGAGATTCAAAAGTATTAATCTTCGGATATTTTATGGAACTGATTATTAATGTTATTATTATTAATGTTATTATTATTAATATTTATATAATTTAATCATCTAAATTGAGTGTTAGTTTGTCTATTATTATTTTATTAGGACTTGCATTGAAATAGATGCAAGGGTAAAGCTGATACGAAAATTAAAAATGTATTATATTATTATATAAATATATAATTCTATAATATTAATTTATATTATTAAATATTATAGATACTATATGATAATTAACTAATAAATATACAATATATTTAATTTATAAGTAGGATATATTCCACAAGAAGTTTTAAGTCTTCCTCCCCTTTTATGTCATACTAGTAAATTAATTTCCAGAATCACCTATACATTTGGTAAATTAATTTCCAGAATCACATATACATTTACATCCACTTGGTATTCCTTGCAGAAAAAATAACATTGAGCATCCACAATGTGAAAATAGGGAATTGATGCAGTGTCCCCAAAATTTATGAATTAATAATTTATACATTGCTTGCTCTTGACAAATTCCATGCTGATGACAATCCATTGAAAGAACATGCCAAAAAATTTAGTTGCATTTTTAATAAATGCTTCCAACTTTTGCAAACAAATATACCAGAGCATTTGTATTTTATTATTCAACAAAATGCCTCTATTCCTGGTGCTTTGGCGAGCTTTCCATATCCCATTTCTGATTTCATTGATTTTCAAAGCCATTTTATAAATGTGTTTAGAAGAATTTTATCGATTCAAAACACTGAATACTCATTTACAAAAATCCCATCACATACACTCTGCGAGTCTGCAGTGGCTTCTTCTCATTATTTGGCATGACATCCCCTTGAGGGATCTTCCAGATAGTTCATGCACCCTTTCTGTCGGGCACCTGTGGTTGAACCATCTGAAAATAGGTAATCTGAAAGCAAATGTTTCTATCACAACCGTGGATTTGGTTAAAGTTTAAACATATTTTTCTGTCACAGCCATTGATTCGGCAAATATATATAAAAAACCCTAGTAATAATGGATCGAATGAAGATGATTGCAGGTGTTGGAATTAAAACATCTCTGTACTTTTTTCTTTCATTGTTAATAAAAATCTAAGGTAAGACAATGCTCTGTAATTCCAACTCAATTCAATTTACACTTTTTGATTGAAAAAACTCGACAATTGCAAATTATCATGAAGCTAAAGAATATGTTGAACATTAAATTATTCACGGCAGGCTGAATTTGCTCAAAACAATTTGGCCACACTGTGTTGCTTATTATGTCTTGCAATGGATTAAATCAAGAGGCCATTAACCTAACGATGCTTTTGAAAATATTTAATTGCTGGTGATTAGGCCAAGAAGCAGGTTGCCAAAATGGCTTCTTCTATAAATCCCCTGCTCTGTGTAATGATCTTCTATGCTCTGCTTTTCACAATGGAAGGAGAAAAGATAGGGTCTCTAGAAGCTCTCGTGTATTGCCCTAGGCAAAGTGGTGTAAAGAATGTCACAATTTGTGGTCTCGACAGGAAGAGTGACAACTAAATATGCACTCAATCGATTTGTAGAAACATTTTAGTAGGATTGCTCAATGAAATATGGTCTCATGGACACCAAGGTTGCTCAGATCTAAAATACAATATGGGATTCACAGATTTCACAGCAAATGGATTGGTTCAAAAGGCTTTTGGAATCCTGTGTGCGTGTTCTTGGTGGGTGTAAAGGCAACAACCATTATCAACATCCTTCCTTGTCGTGACTATCGACTGTCGTTGTGAAAAAATTTCTGATTGGAGATTTCATTTTGGCTTAGGCGGCATTTCCCGATGCCTGCCAAGCTATGACAACTTTTGATGGCAATACTTTTTCGGCTACGTGAGACACTTTTCTGGTCAAGGGTTTCTCCCCAAGAGAAGCCTATCAGCTAAATATAAAGTTATCAAAGTGAATTAATGATTTCTTCATCGTGTTATAATTGAAACATAGAATCTAAGATAAGTGTAACACATTTTGACCATTACACTTATTCCCTTTTTATTCTCAGGCATGCACTTGTACTATTTTTTGCATCTATTGTTCCTTTTTTGGAAGTTTGTACTGGCTCAGCTCTAGTTGCTGTTATGGAAGCCCATGGTTTGTCAATGGTTGTTGTTCTTGCTATAGAGTCCCTTGCTTTTGGTTTTCCCCTTGTGACTATTCATGCTGACTATGATCCTCTAGCTCACCTTTGTGTCCAGTTGAGCATGAACATAATCTCATATATGGTTTAAGGACTCCTTCTCTTTAGACTGCATGCTTTCTCTTTTAGTTTGGCGATTTTCTCGTCTTTCTCATCTAATGCTTTTGAGAACTTAGGAAACAATGCACCTCATTCTCCTCCAAAGATGGATACTGCTCCTTGGATAGTTGTTCATCAAAAGAAGAAAGGTCATTCCTTTCCATCATAGAAGACACAAATTGAGCCATGAGGCCCACTCCTTAGGCCCAACTCAAATATTTATTAGGAGTCAAATTTATTGTGTTGACTATTTTTTGAATCATTCTTAGATATATTTGGTTTATTCTATTTTTTGATTCAATCTGTGCTTCATTTAATTTGTTTTAAGATAGCCCCAGCTTTGTTTTGGATTAGAGAAAAATTGGGTTTTGAAGGGGCCCTGCAACTCTTTATAACAAAACTAAAGATAAAGTAATAAAACCCAAAAATAGAGCATACCACAAAAAACACAGACGCCCAACAAAAAATCCAGCATCGCCCCTGAACAGAGCTAGCCAAAAAACCAACAACCAACCATAAACAAAAAATAATAATCAAAAGCCACCTAAAGCATGGCCCTAGATCTATTTTTTTTGGGTTGAAGGTTTCATATTTTTTTATTTCTAGAGTTTAGGTTTTGTACCGATTCTAGTTTAGATGGTTGATCAAGTTTTTAATGGATTGGGACCCTTTCTAAATTAATTTAATAAAAAATTTTGTGGATTTTATAGTACATTTCTCAAATTTTATGTATGTTTGATTTCTTTTGGAAAACATATTATTTTATATCTAATAATAATAGTTTACTATTATAGTGTGGAGATATTGCTACTCTAAATTTTGAAATAAAGATTGTTTTCTTTCACATTTTTGTGATGCTTTTTTTTCTAGGTCTCCAACAATATTAAATCTATTGTAAAAAAAGTAGCCTAGAGCTACGAAGAGTGGACGATCGGGTACTAGGGTCTCAACTTAAGAGGATGAAGATGTATATGGCGAGGATGATAACACAAAAGTCCTAGTTTCTAGATTTTCTACAATTAAGGAGTGGTCATTGCTCCTGGGGCTGCACTAGGTTGTCGTTGGCCCATTTTTGTTCCTTTTATTTGCGTGCTTTGTTTGGGGAATTTGTGCAAAGGGATCTTGTTTCTTCCTAGTGGGGTTCCTTGTCTATTTTTTGTTTTCTATGGGGTTAGAAATTTATTTTGGTTTTTCAGCTTTCTTCTTGCTCGAGGCTTTTACAAGCCTCAATGATCCCAATTTCCTTTTCATCCTATTTTTTTTTTTTTGTGCTAGACACTTTCCATGGCAATCCCCTAGTTTGGTTCACTAGTCCTATCTATTGACTTGGGTGAGGCTATTTTATTCTTGCTAGTTGTTAGAGCCCCTACCTAGTTCAGGAATTTTCATATTCCCTTTGGTGCCTTGGTGTGCAACATTTGTGTACCTTGTTTGGCTATTCATGGCCGCCTTTTAGTAGCTTCTATCCTTTTGGAGTACACTAATTGTTGAAGTAGCATTTTTGGGGCTTCTAGAAAATTTTAAGGGGTTATTGTAGCTATTTATTTTGAGGTTTCTCCTTTATGTGTGTAGATAGGTATCATTTCTTGGGTCAATTGGCTCTTGGCTATTTTGTTAGTGATTTTGTTGGACTACATTTTTAAGAGTGGGAGAGCTTTTTTGACCTCATCCAAGGCTTCCCATTCCTTCTTCTATGTTGAGGTTTTACTACCCTAGTGGTGACCCTTTCTTGTTCTAGAACTTCTAGTATTTCTATAGGTTGTACTATTGTTGTTTCTTTTGGTGTTTCTCATTTGGGAGTGCACAAAGGTGTAACTTCTTTGTTCATTTGGTTCTTGGTTAGGGAGTAGGTAGTCATGGTGGGGATCAAGTTTTTGGAAATGAAGAGATTTGATGATCTTGTCTCATTCCCCTTCTTCTATGTGTGTTGGGGCTCTTCTACCCTAGTAGTGACCCTTTCTAGGTTTAGAGATGTTATTATCAATAATGGAGCTTCTTGTGTTGTCTCTATTAGGATTACTCCTTTTGTGGACAAGGAGGTGTCACTTTGTTGGTTAGTTGTTTCTTGGATATGAATATGTTGGTTTGTGTTGGGATAATTTTTTTTAAGAGGAAGAGCTCTGATCATCACATTCTCTTCTATATACTCTATTTGTGCTAGGTTTCTTATACCCTTGTTGTGAACATATCTTTCGTTGGTGTTTCTTCTACTGGGGCTTGTCTTTTGTAAATACTCAAAAGTGTCAATTCTTTGGTTTATTACTTCTAGGGTATATCATTACTGGATTTGATTGGGCTTAACCCTTTTGAGAGGAAGATCTTTGTTGATCCCTTTTGATTCTCCCTCCCTTTTGTGCGAGGATTCTACTACCCTACTGGTGATACTTTTTAGTTTTGGACCTTTTATTATTAATTCAAGAGATATTGTTGTTGTTTTTATTGGGGTTAATCCTTTGGTTACACTAGGAGGTGTCAGTTCTTTGGTCATTTTTTTTCTTGGTTGTGAAGTTATTGGAGGTGTTTGAGTTTGATTATTTTAAGAGGAAGAGATTTGATGACCTCATCCCCTTCCCCTTCCTCTCTCTATGTTGTAATTTTTATACACTAGTTATGGTCATTTCTATATTTGTAGCAAGTTTAGATTGTATTTTATTTACCAGTCCCTTAATTAGGAGTTCTTTTGTAACCCTTAGGGTTTTTATTTTTGAAAGGGACCCTTCGTCTTCCAATATTCCTTTTTATTTTATGCTCCTTTTTTTGTCTCTATTGGCTACTTTTCATGGTGGTCCTATTGAGGTGGAGTGGTCTCTTATAAAGGTACAATAATTTTGCGTAGATGTTGTCAGGAGTGTGTTTTTGATCTAGTTGGTCCCCTATCTTGTTTTTTTATTGAGGTGGTGCCATATCCTATTGAGGTGGTGTATGGCTATGTAGGTGATAATTAGTTCTAGGGTAAGGATTTGGTTATGTGTGGCCCCTCTTTCTAGTGATTTCTTTCACTGTTGTTCATATTGAGGTGTACACCTCTTCTTTTGAGGTGGAGAGGAGATTTACAGGAGAGATGATAACTTTTTGTTGAGGAGTCTATATTGATTGTTGTAAGATAGTTTTGGGATCTATTTGAAAATTTAATGTGAAGGTTTGGGGAGCCTTTCAAAATACTCTATTCCTCTTCATGCTCTTGATTGTGGTTGATCCCAAAATACTGGGTCACACTTTCGTCCATGAATGGATAATGTGTACATGATGAAAATGGATAAAGTGAAGGTTTTACCAGATAAAATGTTTTGATTGAACATTGTCTACAGATTCGATTGAAACCTCATACATCATAGGGTTCAATAAAAAAAATGATGCCATATATGTTCAATCAAAACCCATGATGTTTAGGGTTTTGATCTAATATATGTTTAAATCAAAACCACTTTCAACTAAATTATTCACAAACTATTTAAAATTCCATCAAAATGGTTAAATTATCATGTTCTATGATTGCTCGAGGCTCTACAACTATTTCTAGAAAATCCCCTTAGTTGACAAGACAATTTTAATCTACTGAGCATGCTACATCACCCAACACTTTGGCGCTACTATACTAGGTTTACCAAATTCTCCTTTTGTTTATTTATTTCACTTGTGCAGTGTATGTTTTTTGACTTTTTTATTGGTTTTTAGGTTTTTAAATTTATTTAAGTATATATGTTTGTTCTTTTTTTTGAAATTCTTATATTATTAGATAAATAAAATTGCATAATTTATAAAACTTAACAAAAAAAAACATATCAGTGCTCACTACACCAATGGGTCCCTTTGTCCATCTTAGTGGGATAATCATCTTGCAATACCAATGCTCTAATAACATATGATAGATCTTGTCAATTGAAATTAACAATCTTATTTGATAAGACGAGGAAGATTTGTACAATGTAAAGGCAGTTAAAATAGGGAAATCACAAATTGGTGTTAGTTAGATAACTCCAGCCACTGACTAATGTATTATTCCAACACTTAGATGGGT
Source organism: Thuja plicata (assembly GCA_018584345.1). NCBI lineage: Eukaryota > Viridiplantae > Streptophyta > Pinopsida > Cupressales > Cupressaceae > Thuja > Thuja plicata. The sequence continues at coordinate 135,243 of MU222601.1, forward strand.
CTTCTCATGGAAGTTAGAGTCTCCTTTGATTCTCCTTTCTTTTAATGACAATGGTACACAAAAGTGTAAAAAAATTACAATAATCTAATTTCTAAATATATTTGATCATAGAAGAGAGTCTTCTACAACATTCTACTTCGACAATGATGAAAAAAAATTCTTTAAAATTCCATCAAAATAGTTAAATTATTGCATTCTACTATTGCTCTAGGCTCTATAACTATTTCTAGAAAATCCTCTTAGTTGACAAGACAATTTTAAGCTACTGAGCATGCTACATCACCCACTGCTTTGGCACTACTATACTAGGTTTAAGAATTCTCCTTTTGTTTGTTTATTTTCACTTGTACAATGTATGTTTTTTGACTTTTTTATTGGCTGTTAGGATTTTAATTTTTTTTAAGCAAGTATATATGTTTTTTATTTGTATTTTTTAATTCTTGTATTATTAGATAAATAAAATTGTATTATTTAGAAAACTTGACCCAAAAAAAAAACACGAGTGCTCACTCCACCAATGGTTCCCTTTGTCCATCTTAGTGGGCTAGTTATCTTGCAAGACCAATGCTCTAATAACATATGATAGATCTTGTCGAATGAAATTAACAATATTATTTGATAAGATGAGGAAGATTAGTACATGTTGAAGGGAGTTAATATACGGAAATTACTAATCAGTGTTAGTTAGATAACTCCAGCAACCGCCCAATGTATTACGCCAACATTAAGATGGGTTTTTTCATGGAAGTTAGAGTCTCCTTTGATTCTTCTTTATTTCAATGATAATGGTACACAAAAGTGTAAAACTAACAAAAACATAATTTCTAAATATATATGGTCGTAGAAGAGAGTCTTCTACAACATTCTACTTCGACAATGATGGTAATTAAAATGGTGGAAATTTAGAACTATACCTTGTTGTATGCATGACATAATTGGAAAAAACTATAGATTTTGTTTACAAAATACATCTTGCTCCTACTACTTTACACCATTATCGACACAAGTGTCTTACTAGTATTTTTGAAGACATTATATTTTTCCATTAGTATATGCAAGGAAAAACATGATAAACACCATCGGTTTATACTACACCGACAGATAGGGAACAATACTACCTGATGCCAAGGTTACCGATATTGATAAGTACAAAGCATCCCAATGCAACATTAATCAGTGTTACCTAATGATAGAAAAGACAAAGGAAACTGACGAGTAACCAACAATACAACCTGACAAAATAGACAAGAGTGGAACCCGACAGATGAAGGGAACTCAAAGAACAGTTCAAAGAAGGAACTCTGACATACTTTCAATGCACACATACAATCAGATACCGAGAGTCAGTTACATCCCGCCAAAAGTGGATCTGACTTTCCACATCAAATAAATCACTGAATTTTTATATTTATCTTCTTGATTTTTTTTAAATCCATTACGTGAAGAAAAAGAAATGTAATTATTATTATTTTTATCAATTTAACTTATTTAAAACATACAAACTAAAGGATCAAGGTCAAGTTCTATACATTGGATCTAGAGTTAACATTGTAATGCGTGATTCTCAAATAGGTCAAAGAACTTGTATAAATAGATGCTCAATCAGTTGTGGACATGTTGTTTAATGATGATTGTAGCCAATGAGAGCATCTAAGGATCAGATAAGAGAATTCATGTAGCAGCATAGACAAAGATCAAATCAGTTTTCAAGAACAAGAACCAAGGCTACCGACAAGCAGGAAAAGGTATTAATCAATCACTATAGGTGATATTCATATACTGTAAGCTTTAATGGATTTGTAATAAAAAATTATAGATTAAAAATAGTCAGGTCATACATATTGTACACATTCTAACAAGTGGGGTACACTTAAGATATCTTTTCAAGGAAGGTGGATTTAACAATCCTATTGTAAATATCTTAATTGAGTGCACACTACATCAGCGTTGCTAAATCTCTTAACATAGTAAATCCTAATAGGTCTCCACATTAATACTCCTAATAGGGTAGATCATCAGAAGTGATCAAATTGTAATCCTTAACTGGCTCCCTTCCATTATGTAGATAGTGAAGTTTTGTGGGTGCCATCCCCACTGCAGTTTTTACTTCCTAACAGGAGTTTTCTGCAATATCATATATCATGTGTTATGTGTCTATTACTTTCATGAATGTTTCTATGATTTTTGCATACAATTAAGTTTGTTAATTAATACTACATGCATAAGAAAGAACATCAAATTTGGTTGGTAATACAGTAATCTTTGATTGCTAATAAAGTAAGGTAAAAAGAGTTAAAAGTTTTAGAGGTACTGATTCACCCATTCCCTCTCAGTACTACTTCCCATTAATCCCAATAATTGGTATCAGAGCTGAGTCTCTTCTTGGAAAGCTTAGAGGATTAATAGAAAGGCTCATACAATGGAGAATTACAAACTTGATAAAAATATTGAGAATAAAAAACTTGAAATTTAGATGTTCTATAAATAGTGTAAAGAAGCTAGAATCAACATGAGACAGTTGATGGATGAAAGAAAGAATATCGCATCTCGCAGTAATGAGACAGATTATCAGGAGGAAGAGATTCCATATTTCTTTGAGTCTTCAGGATGAAATACAAGCAAGGGATCAAATACATTAGAAGAAACCATCACAAGCCTAACTAAAATTAATCTACATCTGGCTGGACAAGTCAAATCTCTGCAAATCAGTCAAGCAACATAGATGGTAAGAATGATTGATGTCATGAACAATGCACGGCAAGATGAACAAGAAAGAACACTAGCTATTGATGATAGAAGAAAGATCACATAAAAGCTACAAGAAAAGGATTCTGAGATACAAAGACTTATAGAGCAGCACCATGAGGTTACAAATAAGATTATTATTATGAGTCAAGAAGCAAATAGAATGAATGGAACTCATTGAAAGAATATATATTATTGGTGAACTAAGAGAAGAGAATGAAAAACTAAAGAATGAGGTTAGAATTCAACAACAACATAATGAAATTATCAATAGAGATGAAGAGAGTACAAAAAGGATGGATGAATTCTTGAATGCACAAAGAAGAACCAACACCTACACTAGACTAAGATACACCGAGCATGGAGAGTCATCAAATGAAGCTAATACAAATGATGCCTACATCAATCCTAGACCAAGGAAGCTGTCATGCAATCACTATGGAAAGAAAGGCCACACCTCAAATGTTTACAGGAGAAAAGAAAAAGGTATTCCTAAATCCTCATTTACATTTATAGAACACTGTTATAATTGTAGCAAGAAAGGACATAAAACACATGAATGTAAATCAAAGGTGAAAGAACTAAAGAAGGAAAACTATATGGACAAGTATTGTCCCACCTAAAAAATGCATGCAAACACATATCTTGAATGCAGGAAGAAGAAAATTGAAGCATGGAAACCCAAAAATAAGAAAATGAATATAAACCAAGCAGAGTTGGTAATTCATATGTTTGGGACTACAATACATGGATAAACTGCACAACATGTGGTAGATGTGGTCATATTGTTGCAAACTACATGAGAACATGGACCAAAAGGTCTAGAGGCTGGACCAACCCTGGAATGACATGTTTACACTGTCATAAGGTTGGACATCTAAAGAAGGACTGTAGAGACTGAATAATAGAAACCACCACTTTTGCAAATGGTAACACCATTGAAGACATCAAGAAAATGAGAAAGTAAATGTGGAGGAAAGCTTCAACCATTGAGGAAGCTGGACCAAGAAATGTAATAGGTGACACCTCATCCCATGGATCTGGTGACATCACTATCCCCGAATAAAAGATGAACAAGTATGGAACTACACTACACAAAGTCATATTTTGCATAAGTTCCATTATACAAATTGATAGATAGTCAAAATCTGCATGAATGTAGATGAATATTATCTTACTTGTTACAATTCTGAGAAAACAACCCCATCAGTAAACACATACTAAAAATCATCGATAAACATAAAAGGATGAGCTATCAACACTTATAGAGAATCGTCGGTCAACACATAAAAAGGCTAAGTCGCTAATGTAAACTAACACTCATTGGTAAGGAAGCAAAGTTACTATGTTGTCTCGACACTACACTGAGATCCATCAGTGAAAGCAACAATCTTAACAGATATCTTGAGCATCCTGTCAACATTGAGCATGTTATTTGAAAGTTTACCCGATGAACTCTGTCTTCATGAACCGATGAGTTGTTGAGCATTTATGACAGACTTAGGGTAAAATTCTATAAATACTCGATGAAAGAACTTCATTCTTCACATGTGAATTGAGAAAACAAAGAAGAGAAAAATAGAGCGATAAGAGAGCAGTTAGCCGAGTGTCCTTGACTCGATCCAACACACTCCAAACCATTCACTCACAAGTTACAAGGATCAAAGTAAGTACCAAGCGTATCGAGAACTCTATTATTATTTTCAAAATATTCCTAAATTCGAAACAATGGCAACGACTTCAAGAACAACCCAATTGAAGAGTGAAAAGAAGAATGCCGTTAAATTGATCAAGAATAGCACTTGTGTGAAACCAAAATACAAGATATGCCCAGAGACTGCATCGTAACCAGATGATTCTGGCGCATTTTCAAAAAACCACCTAGGGTTTTGCTGATATAAGATGTTAGATCGTATATCCACTGCAAGATCGCTGAGATTGGTGATTTGGAGATAGATCAAACTTATAAGAAGCTATGTGATGAACAAGGGAACCTAAAGGAAGAACACAAGAACCTGCAAGTAAAATGGATAACAAATGCCCTATATTTCCTAAGGGTTTTCAAAACTGACTGGATTTGGTTAGTTCTAAGAAGATTGCATGATCAGAATTTATGGTTGGATGAACCCAAGAAGATTACAAAGGATGTGTTACATGTTGTAACAGGTTACCCTATTACCAATAAACCAAAATCTCACAAGCATCCTTCTCGACCAAAAATTTAAAAACTCACCAATACTGTATGGGATAACTGAGGAATTAAGGTGAACACCATCACCAATGAGGAACTGAGGTTCGATGCATGTGTGATAGGTTAAAATATATTTCAAGCTAGTAGGCTAAACAACATAGCATCAACAATAGTAAACACAACTTACAAGATTGTCATGAAGGGAATATAGATGGATCTATGTGAGATCGTACTAAAGAAACTTGATTAGAATATGACAATAATCAGGTCTGCCAAGACAAACATATGTAATTTTAACTCACTTATAATGTGTATATTTTTTTATTTTCAAGAATACTTTCCTTCAGTTGGTAAAGTGAAGTAGGACACCACCAAACCAGTCACATTGTAAATAAGTGACCTTGTCAAGTCACTAGGTGACAACTTTGATTCAATGGTGACAAACTACTTCCTTGATTTCAAAGAAAAGATGATGGAAAGATTAAGGATCCTTGAACAATTAATTGAAAAGCATAGGGATGAGATATGCTTTATGGTGGATTCAGATTTTACACACATTAAACCAGTTATACCAAGAACAACCTGGTTACCACCACTTGACTATGAGATAAACATAGATCAAGCAACAAATGCAATTGATGCACTGTTGAATGAACCACTTGACAGTAAGCAACCAAGATTTGGAACATATGAAGAGGCAAAGTCTAAGATAAAAATAGGCCTAGTCATAAAGAAGACTGTCAACAAGAAAAATAAGATGGTAAAGAATCTTGAGAAGATGCTGTCGGTAAATGAGGAGGAGAAAGAACAAACAAAGGGCACTAAGGAACAAGGTACCATCAGTGAAGAGAAAGATAAACAATAAACAATTTCTAAATCCATAGAGTCTGATGTGCCTCCACGTCTAACCAAGAAACCAAGGACCACAATAGCTTAGAGGACAAGAAGCCAAACTACAAAGAAAGATACAACACCTCTTAAGAAAGGTCAAGTGAGGACCTATAAGAGGAAGCAGCAAAAAAAGAAGCAAACACCTACCAAAGGAGGAGAAAACTGGTCAGAACCAAGGCTGACATTGAAGTGTCAAAATAGGATGAGCCTGAAGTAGAAAATAAAAGCTTAACCCCGAGAACAATTGATGAGACTGCTGATTCAATTGCTACAACAAGTACCATGACTGATAGAAAAATTAGACAATGGGTAAAATTGGAACCCGAGGACAAAAATAAAATAGAAGATGCAATAATCAGGGCTATGGTCAATTTCAAATATGTACCAGTTGAGTTTGCAAACAAAATACTCAAACCATTGAGTGACAAAATTTCAGCACGATGGTCTTATGCTTTGAACTTTGAAAAGGAATCAAGGGAGAGGATACTTGTAAGACTCATGACTCCCGAATCCAAAATGGAAGAGATAAAAGAAATGATGAAAAAGCATTCAAATAAATTTGTAGAAAAGATAAGAGCCTACAAGGTGCTACAGGGGAAGTTCTTAGATCTGGATAACATGACAGATGCTAAATGGAGACAAATTCTAGATCTACCTACATAATCAACAAGTTGTGAGAATCAATTACTTCTCACCGAGACACCTCATATAAAGGAGAAGAAAGATAAAGCAAGTCCAGAGCACATTGCTTTGGATAATGTGGAGGATATTGAGCCTATTGACTTGGATAAAGTCATGGATGATCTTGACATTCAAGATATCACTCACTATGATTTTGATAAGGATCCATAGAAATGATGTTATATTTATATCTCTTAAGGAACAATAAAAGTAACAAGCACTAAAAGTACCAAGAATTAATGACATGGATGTTACTGATGAGATATGGAAAAACACTTCAATCATTGACATAACAGGAATGGAACCTGTAGAACAAATTCAAAAGGATGAAGATGTCACTACTCAACAAGCTCAAACTAGTGAGAAGGACACAACTCTAGATGTAGCATAGGTGGGCACACAGAACAATATGCCAATATTGATGAAGGCCATCAATCTGCTGGAAGGACAAGAAGAATCTATGATAGATACAAGCATACCCAATGACATGGGTGATGTAGAAACAAAAGATACAATAGATGAACCCAAAGATATAGCTGCAAAACAAGCTACTATCGATGATCAACAAGACAAGTCTACTGATTAGAATAAAGAAGGAGAAATGCAAGAAGAGGAGGAAAAGCAGAAGGAGAAGAGTGAACAAACAAAGATAGATGAACCACAAAAGAAATCAGAAGAGCAATCTACCAAACACCCAAGGTTGATGAAGAGACATCTTCACCTAGCCTACAGGTGAACCTCGAGCAGAAGGCACATGAGGTTTCATCTACAAATCCTTAACTGAGCACCTCCGCGAAAACAAATTAACTAGCAATGGTAGTTAATACATCCACTTCTACATAAATATCAAGGAAGAAGAAGAGCAAGAACAAAAATCAAATCACTTTGGATGAAATAATTGAGATTCTAGTATGTGATCCTAGAACATTGGATCCTACTATGTTGAAAAAGCATGCTAGACATTGTGAGAGGAAAGCTATCTAGGATAAGTTGAGAAAGGCCACAAAAGAAGCAAAGGTACTTGAAATTGCAAAAGGAATACTCCAACAAATTGTACCTGATACAGATATTGATCAAAAAAATCCCATGCTTGATCAATTAGTGGTTCTCACCGGTGCTATCACATCTTAGAATATAGATGCTGAAAAGGATATGGAAGCTAGACTTGAGAAGAAATATGAATTCAAGATAGAAGAGAATGCAAAAGGTGAAGCTATCTGAACTAGTAAGCACATTGGACCCCATAATTTTAGAAGCAATAGCCTTAATACAAAAATTGTCAACATTAGATCAACTCACAAAGGAGTATAACGATAAGATAGCACAAATTGATGTTGATCTTCAAGCTAGTGCACAAGGTCTCACAAACAGTGAAGATGCAATCAAATTGCACAATGACTAGCTCAAGAAAGCTAGGAAGCTAATACAGGATATACAAATTCTAGAAACAAAGTTTAGAGATGAGGTGAATAAGCTTCAAGTTCAACTCTTACCAAGTCTCACATTACTGCAACACCATATGACAGAGGCAAGAACACTTATTGCCACCCTAGAAATGTCTATCCTAGACATCATTTATGATATGCATGCCAGGATTGAGCTAGAGCACATGGCACTGGAGCTCCTCAAAGAGAAATGAGAAAATGATTGAAGATATCAAGAACAGTCACTCCCACATTCTTAATACTTTGTAAGTTCCACATTTTTGTCACACTTTTGACAACTTATAAGTTGTACATTTTTTTCATGATTATAAAAAAAGGGGGAAATGATATGTACAACCAGTCAATAAAAGGGGGAAATGAAAGGAGGAAATTATATGTACATTAAGTCATTAGAAAGAGGAAATAACAAAGAGGAGAATGTATAGTACAAAGGCAAGTATACATGTACATATACTTATACTATACCGATGCATACAGTTAGGAGGAGTTATATAATGACAAGGATATATACATGTGTCTATACACACACATATGTATGTATATATACACACATGTGTATATACATATATGTGTGTATATATACACATGTATGTAGACACACATAGATATATATACACACACACATATACATGTATATATACACACATACACACTGTATTCAAAAAAATTAAGAAATAAATAATTAAAATTATTTATCCATCTTCTCAGTCATCTTTCGGGTGAACCAAATGGGTCCAGCCCATATTTCAAAAATCATTTCTAGGATATGTATCTTCCAGAATTGTAGCATCTTCCAAAATTGACCATATCCATCATTTGGTATTCCAGCACCCAAATGGACCATTATAGTACAAAAAACTCTAATATTCAAATTCTAACTATTCATTTACCTTATTGGTTCTTTAACTAATTCAAAATAAGAAGAAGAAATACCATTTTAGATGTCTACTAAAAACACATGCATTGGAGGTTGTAAGCCAATAATTAGTATACTAAGCTGGAATGAATTTCAATCAACAAACCACATGCCTGAGAAACTCCTATGTCTAAAGCGTATACATTACATTGGAACATATGTTCATGCACAAATAAATATATATACATTTTCCCTTAGATTTTTTTGTAATGCATGTTTATCTAACAAAGATGCCAATTATACAAAGATTTTGTCATTGTTACTAGGAAGTGATTTCATTGGATGCTCATTAGATTTTCTCTTAACACAATGACTAAATTAATCCCAATTTGTTTAAATAGTGAAAGCCTCTATGGATATTGGGTCAATGAAGGTTCTTTTAGTAACATTATTCAAAGACATTTTGAATGAGAGCCACAGTTACCCAGGTTTTTAAATTCTTACACTATGAACCAGTTTTTTCCAAGACCCAAACCCAATTAAGGGAATCTACATTCCAAAAAAATGAATTTAAATCTTTTAAATTAATGGTAGATTTCAAAAGAGAAATAATAATTGCATACAATTGTTTCCTTTTTACTAACACCAATCCCAAAATGTATAGAGTGACAAGATTGAGAGACACATTTTCCTTACTGCTATCTACATGGCAAACCAAAATAACCACAAGAATTGTTAAAAACTTGGTGGACGCTAAAAGTGTATAGATTTGGGTGTGTATTATGATCAATTTAACACCTCTCAAGGAGACATAAGATGAATTCTAAAATAAACAGAGATGGTTCATATGCAATGGTCCAATTTTCCTATTGAAAAATTCTATATAGTCATGATGGGAATATAAGAAGTTACTACTTGAATCAGTACATCTACATTTGGTTCAGTGTTTGCAGCTATTCAATAATAGGAATATAAGATACTAGAATTTTATCTTCTTCACATGCTTGCGTTAAAATAGAGGCTCTAGACAGGGTTGGGCATGCACCAGACTAGACAACGGAGGGGATACTATATAGTCAAAGGAAGGAATAATGCCATTTTTGAATAGCATTACAACACAAAGAATGTTGGATTAGTTATTTTTAATCAAGGATGAATGTGAAAAAAAAGAAATCCTTGTATTCCAAGGGGAAGAAAAGAATCAATGACTACAAGGTGCCTAACACAAGTATTATCAGAAATAAACATTTAAAGAAATATAATTAAGCACATGTATTATCATAGTTTTTGCAATTACACAAATATGATACTGAAAGATATCATCAAATTTTTTATGTTCAATCAATGCTTCTGCTTGCCTCACCTCTCTCCATCCTATCTACAAGTAAAATTTCTTCTGCTTTATCTTCAATTAACACTAATGGCAATTCATCATTTCCATCATCTATTGGGCCACCATATTCGCACATCCTATGGTCCCTTGATTTATAATCACTGGAAACTCAAGATAAAAGTCAAAGATTTGAATGAACATGTTGGCATAACTGATTATATGATGATTTCCTCCTTGATTTGAGTGTGATCCTCCCTAATTGGATAAAATCTATTCATATAGGTTTTCCATCCAGTGGAAACCTCATCATTCAACCATGGTTTTGTTTTAAACAATTTAGGATTAAGTAAAAATACAATAGAATGAAGAGGACTATGAAGTATCTTCCATCTCTGTAAACTACATTCTACCACAATATCATGTGTCCCTTTATCAAATAATGGTGCCCCAACAATAATAATATATTTTATCTTCTTCCTCATTTGATCTATCTTCTCAAACACATCTCACATGCATGGTTTCATCATTATCAAAAAGATGAAGGACTTGAAGAATAGGCCAAGAAAGTGTTAGAAGATCACTTTCCCATTAGCAAAATAAAACTAACCCACTACCAATTATGAGATCATAAATATCATCACATGCTTGGGTGCTAGTACTTGATATATCTCTCCATCTCTCCCACTCACTAGACATCAGGATTTGCATCAATGCTTGTTTTACCTTTGCAATTTGATCAATCGTGATAAAATTTGAAGCAAATCCTATTTTTGCACATCTAAGTAGCTGCAAAGAATCATATTTTCTATATATAGCATGTGACATAAAGTGATTTATAATAAAATGATGTACCTTTTTAACTTTTGCAACTCCCTCACTAACCCAAGGAAGCTTATTATACAAATCTTTAAGAAGCAATTTCAAACAATGAACTGCACATGGTGTCCAAAAATTATTTGGAAACTCATCTTTGATCACCCCTTCTACCAAAACATTGTTTAAAGAATTATCAGTTATAAATTGCACAACAATATTTCTCCCTACTTGTTTAATTGCTTCCTTAAAAAGACCTACCAAATATGTTGCATCTTTCACATGTCCTAAAGTATCATGTGATTTGATAACATTGTACCCTTCGATGACCAAACAGGAATATTAATTAGTAGTTTTCGTGCAATTTCAGTTCAACCATCTAAAATTAGGGAAACACATGTATATTACCAACTACCTCTAATATCTTGTATCCTTTCTTCAATTCGTTTCTTCTCATCATCTAAAACAATAGTACTAATTTTTTCATAACCTGGAGGAACATATTCTTGAGGTGCATTATTCACCATCCTCATAGCCTCTTTCCATAAAGAAGACCTAGATATGTTGAACGACATTCCACAAGCAAAGAAAACTCTTCCAATAGAAGCATGTACATTCTTTCTGTCACTAGAATCAAACATTTTCCTAATTGGAGATTCATAAATAGAGGTACTAGAAGCACTTACAAATGATGTCATCCCTTGTTGAGAATCTTTTGATTTTTCCTCGATAGGTTTTAAAGATTCTACAAAATTAAACTCTTTGATCAAATCAATTCTTTCTTCTTTTGAAATCTTCTTGCAAATAACTATTGTTTTTCCTTTTCGGCTCCCGACAAATGATGTTGAACTTGAGAAATTGAACAAGATTTTTTTATCTTACAATGTGGGCATTTCCAATGCCTACTTCCTAAACTACCATAATTTTCTTCTGAATAATTTCCAGTTATTGTGACAATCTTCCACAACTTCTGGCCACATTCCCTCTTTAATTTGTTATAATCTATGGGATTTGTGTGTTGATTCGGTAATTCAATCAACGAAGGATTTGAAGAAGTATCATCCATTTTTTCTCAAATTTTTTTTACAAGTATACACATTTTTCAAAATAAGAATAAATACAACCAAAAGATATATTTCAAAAAGTTAAAATATAAAGTTTTTTACTATAAAAAATACATATGCATAAAAAACCATACATGAATTACAGTACCAATCTAACATTTACCTCTCATCTTCTTATGAATCTTTCAATCAACTTGTGAATTATAATCTTCATTGTAGTCCTTTTATAAAAAAAATAACAAAAGTATATATAGAAAAATAACTATATTTAAAATATCCCCAACTACAAATAAAACTTTACTTATAGTTAAAGCAACCTTTTAAATTAATTTAGAAAAAAATTCATAAAATCACAAAATTATTTTTAAAAAGTGGTTGATAAACAATTTAATCATTTACACATATCGATTCAAAAGAAAATATCTTAACATTAAGATATTGCATGTCTACTTCATTAACAATTTCATCATTAAAAAAATTCTAATTTTTTATTTTTAAAAGTAGTCGATAAACAATTTTATCATAATATATTATTGATTCAAAATTAAATATAAAAATAATTAAAAATAAAATCCTATCTTAACATTAACATATTGCATGTCATATTATAAAACCATAAAACTATTTTTTTTAATAAAATATACATCATTAAAAATTAAATCATTAAAATTTTTTAAAACATGTTAATTTTTTTAAAATATTAAATAATTTAATATTTTATAAATCACATAAGTATTTTTAAAAGTAGTTTATAAACAATTTAATTCTAAAAAATTACCGATGAATGAGATGACATTTGGAAAAAGAAATCAAAATACTAGAGATCTACTCTGCGTGGTGATCTGCTCTGCGTCTCTGTAATCCTCGACTCTCAATGCACGCGTGTCCTCTCCTCATTTCTAGGTGTTTCTATTCCAATTTAATACTTGCATTTATTTCTTATGTCTCTTCAAACTCCTCTCTACTCCTTGGTAGAGGCCGTACCCTCTTCCTTAACCCCCACTAGGGCTCCCATGGAGCCTACTTCGTTGGGTGCAATTAATAAACCAAATGGCTCTCATTATTCACCTTCATCGCACAAATGCTTCTCTGAAGCCTTTTTTAACTCCACATCTTCCATTAGCGTTGGTGCTAAATTCACCTTATCTAGTCTGAATGAACTGCGTGAACTTGGTAAGGTCTCTGGGAACTCTTTGATATCTGTTTCCATTTCTCCAAATTTTGAAATGGCTAATGAAATTGCTAAAGAAAAAGGTAGGTTAAGGAATTATGCCATCTTCTTTGCTGTGGTTGAAATTGATATATGCCCTGCTTTAAAGTTTCTAGATTATTGGTTTCACAATTATTGGAATTTGAAATTAGGGCTTGATATTTCATTTTGTAGGCAAATACAAAAAGGTTTTTTTTTTTTTTTTTTAATAATACCGAATAACAAGAAGTTGTCATTAAGAGACAATATTGGACTGTGGGGAATACCTCCTTCCATGCCCTTTCCTAGACACTAGAAGCTATCCATGAAGAAGTCCTTTCCCTTTCGTCCCCAGGATAGATTCTTGTGAAATAGTTACCTCCATTTTTATGTCATTTTCTCCCCCAATTACTCGAGCCATTGGGTAAGGTCCTTAGGTTGGATGATAATACTAGACTCATTCATCACATGGATGCTAGAGCCCTTGTCTCCTTGAATCCTGGAATGGATATTCCTACTGCTTTGGACATCAACATATCTTATGATACTAACTCTTGTCCAAATGAGATACTAGGCGGGTTAAATGCATGTTTTTTGTGTAAAAAAGAAGGTAATTTAAGAAAGGAATGTGCCATTATAAAGTGTAAGACTACCCCTGTGTTGCAAAATTTGGACTCCTCTACCCATGTATTGAATAATCCTATACATATTTCACCTACGGATAATAATACTCCTTAGGATGAACCTCCTAAAGTTAACTCTCTTGCTACCCCTCCTTACCATATATCTCATGCCTCTCACTCCCATATGGTGGCTCCCTCTGATTCTCAATATACAATGGACTTGAATCATACCAATGACTTTCAAACTATTATTAATAAATCAAACAAAAGGACAAGGAAGACTAAAAAAAAAGTAATGTCATGATTGTGAGTCATCCTCCATCAACCTCTTCCCTACCCTCTCCTATGGATACCCATGCCTGTATCCCTCCCGATAATTCCGCCATTTGTACTCCCTCTAAAATATCTGTTAGTGTTAATATTGAGCAATCTCTCAGCTTCCCACCAAAGGTTTTAAAGGAGCTTGATTATTATTATATCCTTGAGGTCCTCCCCACTACCTTCAACTACTGTCAGAATTCCATGCCCATAAGACAATACCCATCTGATGTTACCACCTTTATATTGACTAACTTTGTTGTCAATATAGAGGTCATGATGCCGCCGATGTCTGCCAATGAAGACTTAGATTGCAAAAATAATATTCCCAATTCTAAAAGAAGAGGTGGGCCCTTGGGATCAAATAATAAAAACACCTTAGGGAAAAGTATTGAGGACATCTCCTCTACTCCTCTTATGTGTAATGATGGGTCCACGAACCTTATGTTCTCACCCTCCTCAATTTTTTCCTCATGAACTACATTTCTTGGAACATTAGGGGACTTAAGTCCCCAGAAAGAAAAAGTATTATTAAACGGTATCTTGACACTCTTATTTCCATAGATATTCTTATGTTATAGGAATTAAAAACTATTGGTTTTATGCTGGAATTGAACCTTAATCTCATATGAAAAGAAGTCATACAAGTGTACTCTGACCATCCTAAAGGTAGAGGTGGAGTGGGTTTGCTAATTAATCCAAAATAGGCCAACTTTATTACGAATAAAGGCGTTTCCCCTTGTAATAGAGCCACCTAGGTTACTATTAGCACTAATAACCTCACCTTTGGTATCTATTTGAAATATATGCTTCCAATGACTATAAGGAAAGATTGGACTTGTGGTCATGGCTGACTTCCCTTCCTGATATACCCTGACTCTTTAGGGGAGACTTCAATATGATTGAATCCCAAGTGGAAAAATTTGGTGGACTCCCATTTTCCTGGAAAGACTTGGAAAATGTGCAATGGAATATGATGAAACACATTAAAATAATATTTGATCCTTTAGCTGGTAATATGGACACTAATCATGGCCTATGGTATACCTAGTACAATTTCCAACAAGGTCCCTCTAGAATTTATGCTAGATCTGATAGATTCTATGTTAACAAGAACTACTTATCATTTCTTCCTGATATGCAAGGGAACATGATTATTGTGACTCCCACCTCCCTTTCTGATCACTATCCTATCTCTTTTTTTGTTAATTTTAATATCTCCCCTGCTTTGATTAAGAATAGCAACCCAAAATTCATCCTCAATTCTACTTTGCTCCAGGATGACGATGTTCTTTCCTCTATTAATCTTATCGGGATCATAAACAAGAATAGTTCTCCCTCCCTCTCTCATATTGATATGTGGAAGCACAACATCCATGATTGGAAAATTCTTCTCCAAACCATTGGGAAGAAGAAAGCCAAAGATTATATATATATCAAGAATATCCTCTCCTCTAAGTTGTGTTCTGCTGAGTTAGACCAGTGCAGGAGCACCTAGGTAGGGGTAACATGTAACCTAGGGATTCTATATTTTTTTTGGCTTGTAGTGGTCCTAGCCACACCACTAGTGGAATAATAGGACTAGGTGGGTCTTAAAATGTTTTGAGTTAGATAAGGAGGTCTTATTAGGTCTTTAGTGACTTTCTTTTCAAGCAATGCCCAAAGTTGCTCATTTGTATTAATATTGCCAATGTTGGGGCAATGGTGAAAATGATCCATTCAGGTGTCAAATTAGACAAGGAAGGGTTTAGGATACCTATTTTATGTTTACTTAGCCTAAATATGCAATTGGTTAAGTTCTTGAGGTGTTGGACCATGTTTTATGCAAGAAACACAAAAGTTGTCAATATTGTCATTGACAACATCAATACAACATTTCTTGCAATAATGTCTTTTCGGGAATTTGAGGTTTCTAGTTGTCTAAAACCATTGGTATAGGGTCATGGTCAAATATATAATACCTCCCTTGACCTTTTCAAGAGGTTGGTTAATTTTGCAAAGTTTGTGTACGGACTGTGTAATTGAAGAAACAGTTGCAGTTTAACAATTTCTCAGCATTTTGTGTTTTAATGGATTATATTGCTTACTATAATGGATGAATAAGTTATAGTAGTTCATTTTGATATTTTTTGTGGTGTTATATTAGCATTTTTTGCAAGTCTAGTTAGGTTTGTAAATTTATTTTGTTTTAAGCCAGTTGCTGGTCTGAACCAAGCAACTTGTGCAAATGGAGTCATAGGTCCTCTTCCCACTGTGGAGTTTGAAATGGCCTTTGGATTTAGGGAGATGACTCATTTTACATATTTTATAGTGAAGGAGGGGACCTGGAAGTCAAGCAAGCTAATTTTAAAGTGATTCCCTAGGCAAGCCAGAGTTGCATGGCTAGGGATCACAATGAAGCGTAGATGTGATAAGGAGGATTAAAGGCATTGATAGCTTCAATAAAATATTGTGGAGAGGTAGAAACATGTGTGGTGATGTTTAAAATTCAATGGAAAGGTTTGGTGAATGATCCTTAATGGTGGAAATAAAGATTCTGATGGATATGCTCTATGTGCATTAAAACCCCTAATTTTAGCCTTGTTTGTAGGAAGGCACTGTACAGAAAGGTTGGGGGGACAAGACCTAGAAAATATTTTAGGTATTTTTAAAGGGTGTCAGGATCAAAGGTCATTTTTCCATCTTGTCAAGGGTATTTTCAAGTTATTTGAGAAAAAGAGCCTAATTAGGCCTAATTGCTTGTAGCCCTGTTTTGGGTGAATTTTGTATGTTTCTTAGAACTCGTTTAGGGTTATAGTGAAAAGTGTGTTTGGGGGTATTGGTGTGGATCCAATTAACATCCTATAAGCCTACCTCTCCTTGTATAAGTGTTCTTGATCATGTTGGATTAATTAATTAAGATGGGGCAAGAAGAGCTCAAATGTGCTAGGTGATGTATGTTTTGGTTTCGTTGTTGATGTATGCAAGTTGAAAGGAGAAGGATCTTGTAGAAATAATCCTTGGACGGTTAGGGTTAGTCAAGAATTGTAATAGATCAAGAAGTTACCAATAGGATACCCTAGAGGAAGGTAGGGTCTAGAGAAATACTTGTAGTTACATCAGATTGGTATCAGAGTAAGTTAAAGACTTGGGAAGACAGTGTATGTCTATATTTACTAGTGAATCAGTGGGAGAGTCAAGTATGGTGACTAATGCAGAGCTAGCTAAAGAGGTCGATGAATAAAAGGAGAAGAACAAACTCCTTGAAGAAGCCTTAGAAGGAATGGGGATAAGGCTAGAAGAAGTTTCCAATCTAGCAGCTAGGAACAAAGAAGTTGAAAGCAATGATAGTGGTAAAAAGATTGTTGAGGAGGACATTATTCCTGAACTAGACCCACTATTGAATGAACAACCATTCTTGAAGGCCATTAAAGAAATAGGTGGCAAAGCATTGGAAGGGATACCCCTATTTAGTGGTAAGATGGACATTGAGGTAGTGATGGATTTGGTTGAAGGAATGGAGAAACATTTCGAGTGTGAAGGGGTGACAGAGGCACATAAGCTAAAGGTGGAAAAATCAAGACCCAGAGGGTCAGCAATATCATGGTGAAAATACCTTCAAGATGAGAGGGTTAGAATGGGTAAGAAACCCATAGCCAAATGGAATGCAATGGTGACCAAGCTAAAGGAGAATTATCTGCCAGAGGAATATGAGATTAAAATTCATAGGAAAAGACAAAATTTGAAGGAAAAAGACTTGGATGTGGCCTCTTATACAGAGGAATTTCAGAGATTGTGTCTTAGGTCCAAGCAACAAGAAGAGGAATCAATTAATATTTCTAGGTACTTGGGTGGATTGAAATGGAACATTCAAGAAGAGATTAGTCTATAGACACCAACCACAGTTTAGAGCTATCATCAATTAGCCCTAAGGGTGAAGGAGAAGAATAGGAAGAAAGGTGACTCTAACTTCAAGAATAGAGGTAGAGGAAGAGACCAACAGGCTCAAAGAGGAAGTTATCAAGGCAGAGGAAATGAGCAAAGGACATAAGGTGAGACCAAACTGACAGAGCATAATACTAAAAGCACTCCAAGAGGGGGCTATAACAAAGGTAGGGGTAGTAAAGGAGGTCCTAGAAGAGGAAGAGGAGGTAGAAGAAACTCATACTTTGCAAGTATGAAGTGTTACAATTGTGGTCAATTAGGTCATCTAACATATAGATGCCCTGAGAATCCTACTACTTCAAATCATGTAAGAGAGTGAACTATGCTCATGAGGACACTTCAAGTGTCAAGGCACCCGGGATTGACCATCTAGATTTAGAGATGGGTGAAAACTGAATGTTTAGGAGGGTGTTGATAAGATATCCAGTTAAGGATGTACCCAAGCATAGGAGGGATTTGATTAGGATAAGATGCAAGATCCTGGGAAAGTTTTGTAAGGTGATAGTGGACTCTGGTTCCACAGATAATATCATTTCAGAAGAAGCAGTCAACAAACTCAAGTTGACAAAAATAGCCCATGTAAATCCCTTTAAGGTGACTTGGTTAAACAAAGGCCAAAGTGTATTGGTGAATGAGCAGACATGGGTTGAATTATCTATAGCAGGGTATAAGGAAAAATTATTGTGTGACATCATACCAATGGATGCTTGTCATTTGCAACTAGGAAGACCTTGGAAATTTTACAATAGGGCAGTGTATGATGGGAAGGAGAATTCCATCACAATCAAGAAGGGAGGTAGAACTTTCAAGATTTAGTCTCTGATAGAAGAGAAGGGGCAACATCCCAAGACTCTTAACATCATATTGTGTAGTGAAAAGGAGTTTGTGATAGGGCTTAAGGATGAAGATAATGAAGGATATGCTATTGTTCTTAAGCCTAAGGAAGAAGAGAATCCTTTCAAGGATCCATTACCATCAGAGATACAAGCATTGTGTGAGAAGTACAAAGATATAGTGAGTGATGGAACTATTGCATCCTTACCTCCTAGAAGGGTGATAAGCCATTAGATAGACTCTGTCCCTGGTGCATCTTTGCCTAATAAGGAAGCTTATAAGCTTATCCATGATAAAAATTTAAAAGTGGAAAGGAAAGTGCAAGAACTCTTGGATCAAGGCTTGATTAAGAGGAGTATAAGCCCATGTGCAGTCACAGTTGTGTTGGCATCCAAGAAGGGAGGAAAATGGAGACTTTTCATAGATTCAAGGGCCATAAATAGAATTAAAATAAGGTATAGGATCCCCATACCTAGGATTGAGGATCTCATGGATTGTCTTGGAGGGCAAATGTACTTCACCAAGCTGGAATTGAAAAGTGGTTATCACCAAATCAGGGTGAAAGAAGGGAATGAATGGAAAACAAAATTCAAGAACACAGATGGATTATATGAATGGCTTGTGATGCCATTTGGCCTCACAAATGCTTCGAGCATATTCATGAGGCTCATGAATGAAGTGCTCAAGGACTTTATAGGGAAGTTTGTAGTTGTATATCTTGATGATATATTGATATTTAGTAAGACAAAAGAGGAGCATATCAAGCATGTATAGGCTATGTTGCAGAGGTTGCATGAAGAGAAGCTGGCTATCAATCTTGAGAAATGTGAGTTATTCAAGCAAGAACTGGTATACTTGGGATTTGTAGTGTCCAAGGGGTCCTTGAAGATGGATCAAGACAAAGTTGCAACTATCTTAAACTGGCCACCACCTACCACAACAACTAAGGTAAGAAGTTTCCATGGCTTAGCTCAATTTTATAGGAAATTTATTAGAAATTTTAGTGGTATTTGTGCACCATTGTTAGATAACATCAAGGGTGGGGTAAAAAATAATTTTAGGTGGAACTTAGAAGCACAAAAAGCATTTGAAATGTTGAAGAAACAATTAGCCACACAACCTCTCTTAAATTTGCCTAGTTTTGAGAATTTGTTTACTATTGAATGCGATGCAAGTGGGATGGTAGTAGCCCAGGTGTTTTAAGCCAAGAAGGTAGGACAATAGCCTTCTTTAGTGATAAATTAAATAAAGAATAAATACTCTTCTTATGACTTGGAACTATATGCCTTAGTTCAGTCACTTAGAAAGTGGAGGCATTATCTATTACCCAAGGAGTTTGTTGTGTTTACTTGTATAGTCATAAAATGGAAGCACTTCCATTTTAGACATGTTTATCCTTTTGAGTAAGTGGTTTGGGGTCATGAAAATCACCTTGAATGGGTTCTTGATCTGGACATGGTTTCCCCCCTGTTTTGTCCCTCTTTCCACTCCTATTTAGCCTAATTTTTGCATTCTGAATTGCAGGCTGGTGATTCTGGGCTTCAGGGTCAGGGTTGAACTTTTAGGTCTATGTCAACCTCGACCCTGACCTAGGTCAAGGTTAACCTCAACCCTGGCCTAGGTTAAGGTTTACCTCGACCTTGACCCAGGGTTCAAATCCTGAGGTCTCACAGTTTTTGGTTGTCGGCCTTTGCAAAAAGTTTTTCCCACTTCCGGGTCGGCTGTTTCGGGTTCTGAAGCATTGATTCCTATATTATATTTAATATAGGTTCTCTCCTAGGGGTAAAGGCTTTAATGGGAATTTAATCCTCCTATGTAGGCCTCCTTAGAAGATTGTGCCCTAATTTCATATAAAAGGGAAGTTTTCTCCTCTCATTTTCTCTAAGTCTCCCAAGTGTGAAAAGTCTTCTAATGGTGATCAAGCATTCTCAAAATATCATCAAGAGAAATTCAAGCAAGCTAAAGAGAAATATTTCAAGAAATCATTCATCCATTCAAGCATCCATTTTCATGAAGGAGATCCATTGGAGGCCATTGAAGGATTGAAGCTACATGGTGCCCTTTTGGTGATCTCTCCATCCACCTTCTTCCAAGCCTATTTAAAATTTAAGAACCCATTCAAGACTTGGTATTAGAGATCTAAAAGAAAGAGATTGAAGACATCCTACCTTTCTACATTCCACATTTTGAAGCATATTTGTGGATTCAAGGATTCGAATCCTCCACAAGGACTTTTACAAAGCAAGGTGAATTTATGCATTTACTTTATCCATTTCTACAATTTCAATTATATATATATATATATTTAAGGTTAATTCCAAAACCAGGGTTTGACCAAGGCAAAATCCTCCCCCACAACAAACAATCTCCTTTTTCTTGCAGGTACAGGTTCAGAAAAGTTGATTTGAGACTAGATCTGGATACCCTTTTCGGCTTTCTTTCAGACGGCATGAATAGATTTTCTGTCAGACCTGTGTAGTTCAGGGTCGACATTATTGGGTTAGGGTTGACATTTGTGGGTCAAGGTTGACCTTTTTCATAAGACGACATCGGAACAAAAAAATATTTTTGGGTTTTGTTCATCTCTACGTTCCGGTTTGGGATCAACTGTCAGTTTTTCAAGAAATAGTCCACAGACCTCAGAAAATAGCATTCTTTGATCTGCAATATTTGAAGGTTAGTGCATTTCTCCCATTCCTTCAATTACTGTTATATATCATTTCTATACATATGATTAATAGAATTTAAGGTATCTCCTTTGTTATTCTCCTTTCCAAATAGTTGATTCATTTGTGCATTAGCCCTTCTCTTGGGTTGATCAACTTGTATCTCCCATTTGTGCATTTGAGGGTGAAAAGGAATATCTTACCTTCTCCTTAATTACACTTGCAATAATTAAATCAATACAATTCAATTAGGGTTAAGAAATTCAATACATTCTAGGCAACTTAAAGGACAATTTACACAACAATGCATTACATTTCAAGATAATCAATCAAATCATTCTTAGTACATTATACATTCTTAATATACATATCTCTATTTCAATCCTCCCTTTTACATTTTGGTAAGGAAGATCTCTTTTCATGCCTTACATTTTGGTGACATCTATTTTTTATGTTACATTTTGGTGAACCCGCGATAGACAACTCTTTCTTTTTGGTCTTAGATTTACATTGTTTATGCTAGATCTTGCATTTTCTTTCAAATTGCATTTAAATTCAATTAATCAAAATTTTGTGTTAGTTCATTGGCATCGTATTGGTGTATGAGCTTTACCATATCTAGTCCTACTTATAGTATCCCAGTTAGAAGAAGCCATAGGCTTATGGGTTCCTTTGATCCTGAGTCTTCCTCTCCTTTCCTTAGGATCCCGAATGAAAATTTGATAACTCATGATTCCAATCCTTCCATGGAGCATAACTCTTCTCACTCATCTCATGATGAAGATGACACTTTAAGGGCTCCTCCTGAACAAGTGAAAAACCTTTCAACCGAATTTGATAAAATGGGAAATTGGCTTATCCAAGAAAACCATAATCAAGATTCTATTCAAGCTATAGAGGCTCTTAAGAAAGTTCTCTGTGATAATGATCAAGGTATTAATTTATTTCATAGTATTACTCATCTTGTGAATTTGAATGTTAATCCTTTAGCTCAAGAAACTCAAGAGTTGGGGGTCACACCTATTGTCACTAGTGTAGGACCTTCTTCTGTTCCTCTACCTAGCATTCCTACTTATACTCCTCCTTTTCTAACAACTTCTCTACCAAGCACACCTATTCCTGTGAGTGCTCAACCGGTATCTTTACCTACCTCACAACCTTCATATCATAGTGTGCCTTTTACTTATACTAATCCTCTTCCAACCATAGTTCCTAATGTTCCACCAGTTGTGTCTTCTATTCCTGCTACTTCCTACACTTTTCCTAGTGTTCCTAATGTTTCTATGCCACCTATTTCCTCTAATGATTCTACAATTATTAGTTTGGCTCAAACTATGTCATCTTTACAACAACAACTCGCATCTTTAACTCAATCTAAATTTAGTATTCCTACATGTGATATGGGTAGTCCTTTATCTCTAGACATCATTCGTGCTACTGTACCTCAGCAGGCCGATATGCCTCGTCTTGAGAATTACAATGTTAAAGGTGATCCTGTTACTCATGTTAAAATATTTCAAATCCTTTGTAGTGATTATGCTCATGACCATAGGAATTTAGCTAAATTGTTTGCTAGAACCTTTCGAGATAAGGCTTTACAATGGTATTGTTCCTTACCTCCCTATTCTATTGATTCTTTTCCTAAACTTGCTAATTCATTCATTCAACAATTTCAAAATAACATTGGATCACAAGTGTCCTTATCTGATTTAATGCATTGTAAACAAAACACTAAGGAAAAATTGACTGATTTTATTGGTAGATTTAAGCATTTGTATGCTCAAATTTCTTATCCTATTCCTGATATTGATATTCAACATATGTTTATTTCAAATTTACAAAAATATATTAGGGATAAAATTTGGCTTACTAAATTTACCTCCTTTCAACAATTGTGTGCAACACTTCACCATTATCAATTACAAGTGAGTCAGTTTGAGAGAAACACTCCAATGACTCCTATTCCAATTGATAAGGGTGACAATGCTCCTAATCCTAATAAGTTTCAGAAACCTAACAACTATGTCAAGATTAATAAATAGATGAATGCAATTGCTGATCAAGTTGCAGCTACATCTAATAGTGCTCCTACATCCATTGCTTTCCGTATGAATCGTATGTTTACTCCTCTCTTTGAAACTTTGCATTATATAATGAGTAGGTTGTTAAGTGCTAGTATGATTACCTTGCCTCCTATTTGACCTCTCCTTCCTACCATGATAGCTTCAAAATCCTTTGATTCTAAAGCTTTGCCAATACCATCGCCAAAATGACCATGACACTGAAAAATGTTATTCTCTAAAGCATAAGATTCAAGACTTGATTGATTCTAAAGCTTTGTCTGTTGATAATTTTGATGGTAATGGGAATAAATATATTTCTCCTCCTAATAAAAACCTTCAAATCTACACAAATCCTTTACCTACACATGATACTAATACTATAGCTCAACCATCTTCTGTAGACATTGTTTATGATTCAAAGATGGATGATCTTAATAACATTGTTAATCATGTTGAGAGTGTTGTGCCATCTAAACTTATTGTTCAAAATCCTTCACCTCCACTTCAACTTCCAGTTCCACCTAAAATTCAAAAACAAACTAAGGATAAGCGACCTAGGGAACTTTTAATTACTTTTGATGATTCTGAAACAATTAAGGCTCCTGATGGTCCCGTTTATATTTATGCTAGAATTTCTAAGATACCTACTCGTGGTTGTCTAGTTGATCCCACATCTTTAATCAATGTCATTACTAAAGAAAATATTTTTATGAAAGGCTTACAACGTGAATTTTATGTTTCATCTGATGCATGGATCCAAACTTGTAATGGCTTTCTTTATCCTACACTTGGTTCTATTAACTTACCGATCAAACTTTGTGGTAAGGTTATAGATACTACCTTCATCATTATTCCTACTTCTGATCAATTCCAAATCAAATTTGGTTTACCTTGGATAACTACTATGCATGCTATTGCTTCTCCCATTCATAAATGTCTTAAGTTCATTCATAATGGAGAAGTCAAAACAATTAACCATAGTTTGTTTCAACCTTCTAGGCCTAGAGATTGTGCTACTCTCGATTTTCTTTGGCCTTCATTACCTAACTCATGTCCGCCTCACCCTGATCATCTCTTTAGCTCCTATCAAGCTTACAAACATCGCAAAATTTTTGAGTTAAGTATGCCTCAGATTTATTCCAACCGTGGTCTTTTGCCTACTCCTGCACTACCTCCTTTATCCATTGTTGCTAATAAAATTGATCAAACTTCTACTCTTCCATTACAACCTATCAAGAATCCTCCTATAGAACCTATGAAGGAACCTATTGTTATTCCTCCTAGTTCTCAACATGTGCCAAATAAAGTTAAATGTAACAAATCTGCTAATGAACGTCGTAAGAAGCGTAGAGCTAATGCTAGAGCCCATGCTTCTATGATTCGAAACTCATTACCTACCTTCGATCAACCTATGCCTGATGCATTGGATGTTAATAGTCATGATGTTAAGATGAATGATTATGATGATCCTATTCGTATCTTGGATCCTATTTCAATCAACCTTGATGAGGAGGACACTCTCGATGATCCTATTGATCTTAGTGATGAATATGAGACCGTTGATCTTGATAATGATTTACCTCATA
>MU222601.1:160514-180895 GCA_018584345.1 Thuja plicata
TCCTATTTCAATCAACCTTGATGAGGAGGACACTCTCGATGATCCTATTGATCTTAGTGATGAATATGAGACCGTTGATCTTGATAATGATTTACCTCATATGCTTTCAACTCAATTAACAATTAAATCTAGTAATGAACATTGTGATTCTCAAGAGGATCCTTGTTTGGAACTGGCTATCATTCCTACTATATTGGATATAGTCCCTCTTTCGAGTTGCCCACCTACTCTAAATAACATAAACTGAGATGGGGAGGGTTGACAACACGCTTGATTGGCTCATCCTTTATGGTATCCCTTTGTGTGTTTGTATGTTGTAATGTGTTTCCCCCCTAATGTGTTTTTCTAAATGTTTGTTAGATTCTTTTATACGACCCTTGTTACTTTGTTGGTACAAGGCAATAATAGAATTGCAAACTGTTGTTCAATTCCTCTATATGTATCTACATTCTTCTATATGTTGTTTCATGTTTTGTTGTACTTGTGCTATTGTTTGTAACTATTTTCCTTGTATAATCTGCTTGGATCTGCAACATGGTAGCACTAATTCTTTTTGGTCTCCAGGTTGTGGTCTGAAAAGATTCCTCTTCGTAATTCTTAAGTTTCTTTCCTCCTTTGTGATTGTAGTTATACTTTCTTTGGGGAATGATGTCAATTAATTTGCAATAATAATATATTTCTATGTACATGTTATCTTATGATCATACTGACCCCACATTAGGTAGATACCTCTTGTGTTCTTATGTATGTTTATTTTTTATTTCCCTTGATTTGTCTTCCTTTGGGGGCATCTCGCAGTGGAAACGTAATCCGTAGAGTTGCTTATGTTTCCGTTAAAACCATTGCTCCTGTTAAAGTGTTAGAAATGATTTTAACATGGGGGAATACACTCTACTCACTTTTTGGCACACACGCACCTTCAAAATATTTTTCAAGATTTAAAACTTTTCCCTTTATGGATTAAAAGAAGCTAATCCTTAAAGCATGGTCATTTTTACTTGTTAGGATCTCTTGATCCCTCCAGTTTAAATTTACACAGATCCCTTGATCCCACTAGTTTTCAATTTAAAATTTTTTGATCCCTTTAAGAACAGATCTCCCTGATGGGTTGACTAGTGAGTAGCCACATTCACTAGGCAGTTCAACTCCATCTTTCCAGTTACACTTTTTGTGTGATTCACAATGAGGCATAAGTTCTCATTGGGAAAGATAATCACACCCCTTCTCTCTCTCTCTCCTTAAATAAGTGATGTCTCTCTTATCATGATCTTAGGGTTGATAAAGACTCATGTCCCTTGGGGGCTTGAGGGCTTATTTATCCCTTTTTGATTCTATAAGATTGTCTTTTCTATATATTCTCCTTTACCCAGAGTTTGTGTTGAACTCATGCTCTTGCTAAAGTGGGGGCTAAATGTATAGTTAGAAAATGGAAGTACTTCCATTTTAGACATGTTTAGCCTTTTGAGTAAGTGGTTTTGGGTCATGACTGGTGCCTTGAATGGGCTCCTGATCTTGACATGGTTTCCCCCCTGTTCTGTCCCTCTTTCCACTCCTGTTTAACCTGATTTCTGCATTTTGAACTCCAGGCTGGTGATTCTGGGCTTCAAGGTCAGGGTCGACCTCAACCTTGACCTAGGTCAGGGTCAACCTCAACCCTAACCTAGGTCAAGGTTGATCTCGACCTTGACCCAGGGTTCAAATCCTGAGGTCTCACATTTTTTTGTTGTTGGCCTTTGCAAAAAGTTTTTCGCACTTCCGGGTCGGCTGTTTCGGGTTCCGAAGCATTGATTCATAAATTATATTTAATATAGGTCCTCTCCAAGGGGTAAAGGCTTTAATGGGAATTTAATCTTCCTATGTAGGACTCCTTAGAAGATTATGCCCTAATTTCATATAAAAGGGAAGTTTTCTCCTCTCATTTTCTCTAAGTCTCCCAAGTGCAGAAAGTCTTCTAACGGTGATCAAGCATTCTAAAAATATCATCAAGAGAAATTCAAGCAAGCTAAAGAGCAAGATTTCAAGCAAGCATTCATCCATTCAAGCATCCATTTTCATGAAGGAGATCCATTGGAGGCCATTGAAGGATTGAAGCTACATGGTGCCCTTTTAGTGATCTCTTCATCCACCTTCTTCCAAGCCTATTTCAAATTCAAGAACCCATTCAAGAATAAGTGTTAGAGATCTACAAGAAAGAGATTTAAGACATCCTACCTTTCTATATTCCACATTTTGAAGCATACTTGTGGATTCAAGGATTCAAATCCTCCACAAGGACTTTTACAAAGCAAGGTGAATTTATGCATTTACTTTGTCCATTTCTGCAATTTCAATTATATATATTTAAGGTTAATTCTAAAACTGGGGTTTGACCAAGGCAAACCCCTCCCCCAAAACAAAAAATCTCCTTTTTATTGCAGGTACAGGTTCAGAAAAGTTGATTTGAGACCAGATATGGATACCCTTTTCAGCTTTCTTTCGGATGGCGCGAACAGATTTTATGTCGGACATGTGCAGGTCAGGGTCGACATTATTGGGTCAGGGTTGACATTTGTGGGTCAAGGTCTACCTTTTTCATAAGACAACATCAGAATGGAAAAATATTTCTGGGTTTTGTTCGTCTCTATATTCCAGTTCGGGATCAACTGTCAGTTTTTCTAGAAACAGTCCATAGACCTCAGAAAACAACATTCTTTGATCTGCAATATTTCAAGGTTAGTGAATTTCTCCCATTCCTTCAATTACTATCATACATCATTTCTATACATATGATTAACAAAATTTAAGGTATCTCCTTTGTTATTCTCCTTTCCAAATAGTTGATTCATTTGTGCATTATCCCATATCTTGGGTTGATCAACTTGGATCTCCCATTTGTGCATTTGAGGGTGAAAAGGAATATCTTACCTTCTCCTTAATTACACTTGCAATACTTAAATCAATACAATTCAATTAGGGTTAAGGAATTCAATACATTCTAGGCAACTTAAAGGACAATTTACGCATCAATGCATTACATTTCAAGATAATCAATCAAATCATTGTTAGCACATTATACATTCTTAATATACATATCTCTATTTCAATCCTCCCTTTTACATTTTGGTAAGGAAGATCTCTTTTCATACCTTACATTTTGGTGACATCTATTTTTTATGTTGCATTACTGACAACCAAGATCTTAGTTATATCAATACTCAAGAGAAACTAAGTAATAGACATCTAAAATGGATGGAATACTTGCAAGCATGAGCACATTTACAATTAAGCACAAGAAAGGGCAATTAAACAAGGTTGCAGATGCACTACGTAGGAGGTTGTTGACAGTCCAAGAAGTTTAGTTGAATAGTATTGACATAGAGAGTTCAGAGATCTCTAAAAGGCATATGAAGACTTTGGTTAAGCCTACAAGGTGTGTACTAAATTTTAGAATCATTTCCATAGAAATTTTTCTGATTTTACTTTACAAAATTGACTATTTTTTAAAAGTAATCAGTTGTGTGTGCTAAGAGGTTCCATGAGAGAGAATCTCATATAAGAGAAACACAATGGGTGTTTGAGTGGTCACTTTGGTATGAACAAAACCTTGGAGCTTGTGTAAAGGTTCTACCATTGGCCAAGTTGATAAAAGATGTTACTAGGTATGTTGAGCAGTGTGTAATATGCATGAAAGCCAAAGGAGAAATAAGAAATGCAGGTTTGTACCAACCTTTACCAGTCCCTAATAGGCCATGGGAGTCTGTGAGAATGGACTTCATAGTAGGTCTACCCAAGAAAAAGAAAGGACATGACAACATATATGTAGTGGTTGATAGATTTAGTAAAATGGGACATTTCATACCTTGCAAGACTACTCATGATGCTAGCCACATAGCCTATTTTTTCTTCAAGGAGATTGTGTGAATCCATGGTTTTCCCCTAAGTATTGTATGACATAGGGATGTGAAATTTATGAGTCATTTCTGGAAAACATTGTGGAATAGATTGGGTACTAATATTTCTTTTGGTTCAGCCTACCATCCTCAAACAGATGGCCAAACTAAGGTGGTCAACAGACTATTGGGTAACCTATTGAGGTTCCTAACTAAAGAATATGGTTAGACATGAGATGTGGTCATTCCCCAAGCAGAGTATTCTTATTATGATAGAAAGAATAGAACCACAGGGAGAAGCCCATTCGAAATAGTTTATGGGATGCACCCAAGAGGTGTGTGTGAGCTTAGGGATCTTGGAGGCACAGAGTATAGGAGTGGTCATGCTGAGGACTTCACTCAAACCATGAAAGAGATCCAAGAACAAGTCAAGAAGACCATACAAGATAGTACACAAAAGTTGAAGGCCAAAGTTGATGAAAAGAGGAGAGACATTCAGTTTGAGGTAGGTGATTATGTGATGGTTCATTTGAAAAAATCCAGGTTACAGAAAGGTGTGCCTACTAAACTTCAGATGAAGAGGGTGGGATCTTGCAAGATCATAGCCAAATATCGGGCTAATGCATACAAAATAGACCTACCTTCAGATTTAAGCATATCTCCTATTTTTAATGTCCAAGAATTGATCAAATTCAAAGGGAAGATAGATGAGATGGGTCAAAGTATTCAAGGGATTAGTAGTGATGTTGAGGCTACTGTATTACTCCCCAAGCCACAGTTAGAAGCTGACAGAGTACTGGATTCATGAGTTAAGAAGTCTACAAGGGACAAGGTGTACATGGAACACCTCATCAAGTGGATGAATATGACTGAATCAAAGTCCTCATGGATTGCAAAAATAGATTTCAAGAAGGTGGGCATCTCTTAAGACATGTTTTCCATAGGAGTGACATAACTTTCCTTTGTGGAGGAGTATGGTGCAAGAGCACCTAGGTAGGGATAACATGTAACCTAGGGCTTATAAGTTGTTTTTGGATTGTAGTGGTCCTAGCCACACCACTAGTGGAATAATAGGAATAGGTGGGTCCTAGGATGTTGTGAGTTAGATAAGGAGGTCTTATTAGGTCTTTAGTGACTTTATTTTCAAGCAATGTCCAAAGTTGCTCATTTGTATTCATATTGCCAATGTTGGGGCAATAGTGGAAATGATACATTCAGTGGTAAAATTGGACAAGGAAGGGTTTAGGAGGCCTATTTGATGTTTACTTAGCCTCAATATTCAATTGGTTAAGTTCTTGAGGTGTTGGACCATGTTTTATGCAAGAATCACAAAAGTTATAAAAGTTGTAAAAGTTGTCATTGACAACATTTCTTGCAATAATGTATTTTCAGGAATTTGAGGTTTCTAAGTGTCTAAAAACATCAAGATAGGGTCATGGTAAACTATATAAGACCTCCCTCAACCTTTTCAAGAGGTTGGTTAATTTTTTAAAGTTTGTGTACAGACTATGTAATTGAAGAAATAGTTGTAGTTTAACAATTTCTAAGCATTTTGTGTTTTAATGGATTAGATTGCTTACTGTAATGGATGAATAAGTTAGAGTAGTTAATTTTGAGATTATGGGTGGTGTTATATTAGAATTTTTTGTGAGTTTAATTAGGTTTGTAAATTTATTTTTTTTTAAGCCAGTCGCTGGTCTAAACCAAGAAACTTCTGCAAATGGAGTCATAGGTCTTCTTCCCACCGTGGAGTTTTCACGGGCCTTTGGGATTATGGAGATGACTCCTTGTACATATTTTATAGTGAGGGAGGGGCCCTAGAAATAAATCAAGCTAATTTTAAAGTGATTCCCTGGGCGAGCCAGAGTTGCATGGCTAGGGATCACAGTGAAGTGGAGAGGTAATAAGGAGGATTGAAGGCATTGATAGCTTCAATCAGATATTGTGGAGAGGTAGACACATGTGTGATGAGGTCCCAAATTCAATGGGAAGGTTTGGTGAAGGATCCTTAATGGTGGAAAAAAATATTATGATGGACATGCTCTGTGTACATTGAAACCCCTAATTTTAGCCTTGTTTGTAGGAAGCCAATGTACGGATAGGTTGGAGGGACAAGACCTAGAAAATACTTTAGGTCTCTATAAAGGGTATCAGGATCAAAGGCCATTTTTCCATGTTGTTAAGGGTTATTTCAAGTTATTTGAGAAAAAGAGCCTAATTAGGCCTAATTGCTTGTAGCCCTATTTTGGGTGAATTTGGTATGTTTCTTGGAACTCATTTAGGGTTCTAGTACAAAGTGTGTTTGGGGGTATTGGAGTGGATCCAATTAACATCCTAGAAGGCTACCTCTCCATGTAGAAGTTTTCTTGATCATGTTGGATCATTTAATGAAGATGGGGTAAGAAGAGCTCCAATGTGCTAGGTGACGTATGTTTTCATTTTGTTGTTGCTGTATGCAAGTTGAAAGGATAAGGATCTTTTAGAAAGAATATTTGGAATGTTAGGGTCAGTCAAGAACCCTAATAGGTTAAGAACTGACCAATAGGATACCCTAGAGGAAGGTAGGGTATAGAGAAAGACTTGTAGTTACATCATATACATTCAATCCAATCCTTTTGATTATAACCTTGTTCCTCTTGTCTCTATGGCTAGGTATGACCTTAGATAGAAACAACAGGTTAAAGTCAGAGGTTCCAAAATTAGATCTTGTACTCACTAGATCCAACATGGCGATAGGGATTCCAAATTCTTATTTAACCTCCTTAAGAAGAAGCAGTCTAATGAAACTATCAACAGGATTGTGGTTGACAACATTGAAATTGATAATGCTGATAGCATTAAAGATGATTTTTCCACATTCTACCATAACTTATTCACCTCTGAAGATTTTGAGAAGGCCAAATCCCTCAGAGATAAAGGCAAAACTCTCATTCCCAATAGAATATCCATTCAGGACTCTGTCCTTCTTAGTCAGGACATTTCTATTGATGAATTTGAAAAAGATATTAAATCATTAAAAATGATAAGGCTCCATGGCCCTATGGTCTTCCTGTGGAATTCTATAAATCTAACATAAATTGGATATGAAATGACCTATATGACATATATTCTGAAGCTTTTTCCATAGGCACTCTGGCCAGTTTTATCAATAGAGGTATCATTAAACTTATCCCTAAGGATGGTGACAAGGCCCTTATAAAAAATTGCTGTCCCATTACCCTCCTTAATGTATCCTATAAAATCCTTGCTAAAATTATGGCTCTTAGGCTTTAGAGTATTCTGCCCAAGTTCATATGCTCTACCCAAACTGGATTTATTATGGGTAGGTTTATTCATGAGAATCTTATCACCAGTTGGGAAGCCATGAATTGTTCCAAATACTCCCACCAAAATACTTCTATGCTTTTGATGGATTTTGAGAAGGATTATGACATGATTGAATGGGGATTTGTCTCCATGATGCTCAAGGATTTTGGATTCCTTGCTTAGTTCGGCAATCATGTTAAACTTCTACTTTAAGATGCCTCTGGTCAAGTTGATGTTAATGGATTACTTTCTGACTCCTTCTTCCTTTGTAGATCAATTAGGCAAGGCTGCCCCTTTCCCCTTCTATTTTTTTTATTGCCTCTGATGCTCTTTCCTACATCCTCTGGGACAATTCCATCTCCCCTATAGTGAAAGGCATCACTTTGCCCGATCACTCTGAGCTGATTAATTGTCAGTTTGTTGATGACACTGCCATCTTTTTTGATATGTCAGAGGAGAACTTCAATGCTCTCCATAATAATATTAAATCCTTTTTCTCTATCTATGGTCCTCAACTATCCTAGACTAATTGAATTTGCATTCGATGGGATGGTCGACTGACAGACTGGTTTACAAATTTGAGTTTCAATGGGGTGGACCCCAAAAAATTGTTCGGTATCTTGAAATCCCCTTCTCTATTGATCCTTCCCATAAATATATGTGGTTCTGGGTGAAGGATAATATAATTAAAAAAGCTTGGTAAATGGCATAACCAATCCCTCTCCTTGGCTTGTAGGGTTCAGGTTTGCCAAAAGATTCTTTCATTTTATAATATATATTACTCCTCTGTCTGGATGTTTAATAACTATCAAATTTTGGAGATGCAGAAGGCCATTATGAATTTTCTTTTCTTCGATGGTAAAGGTAATAAGAAAATTCATGTAGTTAAATGGATTGGTGTCACATTGACAAGAACCTTGGTGGTTTGAGTCTAAAGAATCTTAAGACTCAAGGCATTCCACTTGCTGCCAAATGGATCTTTCACTCTCTGGATGGTGATGAACCATGGAAGGTTCTTGTTAAGAGTAATATTGAAAGATCTCTCCCTAGGAAGGCTAAGCCCTGGAAGAATCTTCCTTTTTGTGACTTTATTATTGGTGACTTCCCTTTAACTGTCCACGGATCTGATATTTTTAAAACTATATGGAAAGCATGGGAGCATATTAAACAATTTATTCCTTAAAACACCTTCTTTGATAAGAATCATCTTCATCGTGAAAGTTCGATATGGTGGAATCTTCACCTCTTAGGAAAACCTTTTTTCCTCTCCCAAGGTTGCTTTGCTAAATTTTGGAATAATGTGGGCATCTCTCAACTTATCTTCCTTTTTGAATAGGATAGTCTTATTGGATGGGAGGAAATCATAACCAAATTTAACATCCCTCTATCCCAAAAGAAGACCTGCAATATGATTATCAAGGCTGGTAAGGATCTCCCCACAACTTGTCATGTTGATTCTCTCAGGTTTCTGGATATTAAATGGCCCGATGGTATGATTGTGTCTAAAATTAAAGCCAAGAACATATATAAAATCATGGGACATAATGCTTCCATTATTAATCATGTCAATAAAATTTGGTATACTGATTTAGATATAAATATATGGAAAAAGTACTTTGACAGACTTTGGAAAACTGATATTTACCCTAAAATCATATGTTTCAAAAGGCTTATGTTACTTGGCAGACTCCCTTTAAGGAAATACCCTTCTTTTAATAAGTTTGTAACATTTGCAGACTTCCTGACTCCTGTAGGTATATCCTATTTGATTGTACTTTTTCTAAAGAAATATGGCTTCTGTTTTGTATCACTTATCCTAAATATCTTAATATTTTTGAAATTATTACTAGGCACATTCATGGATTAAATAAGGACACTTATCTCTTCTGGAGCATACTGTCTTCTAACATTCTTTGGCAGATTTGGAAATGAAGAAATGAAGAGCGGTATCAAGGCACTCCTAGAGCCCTTACCGAGTCTTTTCAAAAACTCACATACTTTAAAATCTCATCGCAGGTTTGTATCAATATGCTGATTTAACGAGAGAAGCTGAAAAGATTCCTTCAAATGGGACATTCTACCATGTTCGTGTTTGAGATGAAAGATGGATATGGATGGAGAAGACACATTGACAACCTTGCTATCTTTGAGAAGATTGTGAAGAAGCTCCACTAGGTGGTCAAAAAGAATAAGAACGACATGGATGATTAGATATACATGCTGGCACAAATCCAAGCAAAGAAGAACATTGTCTGGATGGAAGGTCCTTTGGGATGGACTGCCTGGGTTGAGTGCTATGATGATATTCTGCACTAAATCTCTTATTTTCTATTATTATTCTTTGATATGTAATTAAACTCTGATACTTTGACTCTCTCCGTTTGAGGCTCGACCTCTTTTTGTACATTTCGATGTAATTTTTGATCTCCTTATAATTAATACAAAAAAATTACCAATTCATAATTAAATATAAAAATAATTAAAAATAAAAAGTTATCTCATTAGAATATTACATGCCTCCTAAATAGAAATTAAATATAATATGAAAATAAATAATATATTTAAATTATTAACTTAAAATAAAAAAGAAAAATAAATGAAAAATCCACCTTAGCATTCACATATTACATACTATTATTTAAAATTAAATATTTTTAAATTAATACATTAATATATTAATAATAATTAAATGTGACATGCACATCCCTCAAAACTAACTACGCCAAATGATAACGTCTCAGTTCCAGTCATGCCCAAATTAATCCACTCTTAGAAATAAAAAATGAAGTTTAGTGAAGTGAAGTTAAAATTTTTAATTTTTTAAATTTGCAAAGAAACAGTGTTTGTGACCGAAATGGTTTTTCTGTGGCCGAAACGCACGTTTCTGCCATTAAACGTCATGCACGCATTGAAACGTGCAATGACAACAAAATGTTGTGTTTTTGCAACACAGGACTACATAGGCCTGTAAGAGACTAGCATATGATTTCAAATCATTTAGAACATCATGTTGCTCCATTCTCTGTTCAATATCGACTACTTCCTCAAGCCACCGCTGACTGCATAAAGTTTTGCAAATCTTGATTCATGTTGTTTGAGCTATAGCCAACTGGTATAATCCCGAGTTTTCATGTTTTAGATGTGGTGCTTGAATGCCAATGAAACCTTCAACAGGGCAGATGTGACGACTGGTTTACAAGTGGACTATGGATGAATGGTCTAAAAATTTCATGCCATCTGTGAGTTGCAAAAAAAACATAATTGATAATTTTAATGGTTGTGTCCAACGAAGAGTACCCCACACGACATATTGACCAAGTCCATTTTCCTGATAAACCCAGTTGTCTGTGTTTGAAGACAGTATACACTTCTTACAATTCGCTTTGGCTGATCTACAGCTGATATTTTTAAATCCAGGATGATAATACTACTTTACCATTCCAAACATATTTCTCACTTATCAACGTCATACCATTTCAAATAAATTTCTCCCCTACACAATACCAAAAAAATAGGGATGAAATTATTTTTGGTGAATTCTCACGCATCCCACATTGAAGTTATTTAGATAGAGAACAAAATTTTCAAACGAAACAATTGGATTTATTTTCATCTTGAACAAAATTGAGTTGTTAAATTGAATTGTATCAATTTTATCATATAAATTGAACTTATGTATAAATTTGATTTATGTTGTATTAAATCAATTTAGTAAATTTCTAAAATAAATTGCTAAGGTAAAAACATATTTTTAAGGGACTTGAAATCCTTTTATAATTTTAATATTTGGCGTGGCTTGTATTTAAATATGGTTTTTTAAATTTATTCTAAAAAAGATACAAAAAATATCATCATTATCACCATAAGAAAGTTATTCAACATTAGATTTTGTAGGTGGTTATATCATTAACATATATATATATTATTAAAATCTTGTATACTTATTTCAGATTAAATTTATTTTTTAAAATTCTAGAATAATAATTTTGGAAAGCAATTTAATTTCATACATTTTTTAAAAATACAAAAAAAAATCAATTTAAATAAATTAACTTTGTTATTTAGTTCCTTGTCCTTAAATAACATATAGTATATATTTCTAACAATTGGAACCATTGTTTATATTAACTAACTTGTTTTAAACAAAGTTATTTGAAAAACATAAATTATTAAACATCTCCACCATAAATTATTGATAGTTATTAAATTTTGTTTCAAATTGCATTCAATTTAAAACTATAAAAAAAGCTAGTTATTTTTTAACATTATTTTTTGGTCTATTTATAGGAACTATGATGCGTTGAACCTTGTTTATTAGATAGAAGTAGCTTATAAAAAATAATAGAAATAAATATAATTTTCTTAAAATAATTTTAAATAGCAATAAAAGTAAAATCATTTCTAAAAATTTATATCACTATGTTGTGACGTGCTATATAAACACTTATCGGGCTATTATCATTATCTTATAAATGTTAATAAATAAAGTAAAATAATTTAAATTATTTTATATTCAAATTATTTATTTTACATGTATGTATCTATAAATAAATAATTCGAAACAAAATAAGAATATTTTACACACAATCTTTTTCAAAAATGATAACTGAAGTCCAAGGGTTTAGCTTAGTTGAAGCAATGAGTTCTCATTATGGAGACCTTGGTTGAAATCCCAAGAGGGACATCTTTATGGAATCCTAGGTTGTGACTCTTGGTCTTCCATTCATTGTTTCTAGTGTGCTTCTCCTATGGAGATCGTATTTGTCTTAGTTTGATGGTTGAATATAAAAGTTTCTGATGCTCGAATGAGAAAAATATTTGTAAACTATTTATAATATTAAAAAAGTGACAACTGAAGGATAAAATATATTCTTTTATATGAGAAATTTTCATCCGGAACTTCTTTGACTTGATAAATTTTCATCCAGAACAAGCTTAGGCTGAATTTCTTTGTCTAAGAACCAAGGACTAAGGGGAATTCATTTAAGGACTCTTTAAAGATCTTTTAAGAATCTTTCAACTTCCTCATATTTATTTTTCATTTTAAATAGAACACTACCAAAATATAAAATAAAAATTAATTTTAAATATTTTACAGATAAAACTTATTCCTCTTTCATTTCGAAAAGAATGCCTCTTGGTATTGAAGCTTGTATTTTAATCGACGCGGAACCGACTGAATCTCTCCATCTGTTAATGTTTCCAATATACTTTATTGTTTTTAACGAAGCATTGTATTTTACAATTTTTCTGGAGTCGAAGAACAACCATGCTCTGAATCCTGCCGCCACCGAAACATTGTTAAATATATGTTGGATTCACACCTTGACAGCAAACAAAAAAATTGTGTAGACAAAGACTACTAGCAAACGCTATATTTCCTGCTTTTTCTGTGATTATTTTCTCTTGGAGAAGTAAATAATTCAAGTAATTAAGCACCGGGCGAAGGCAGCGATGTCAGAGAGCTTTCTGTCATCTGGTTATAAAAACACCCAATGTCCAAGTATCTATGAGGATGATCAGACGGTGCTGAGTATAACGTCGTGGCAGTTTGATGAATTTTTATTGGTACAGTATCATGTTTCCGTGCTTCCATCTAAATTAAACGGTGAAATACCTACAAATAACAAGGTTCTATCATCTGATGAAATCGTGAAACTCGCGGGCTCGTGGTACATTTGTGGCTCTCCTAATGGCGGCACGAGCTCCTGCTTTGTGTTCCCTGCTCTCGGAAAGCAAGACCAGAATGGGATAGAATTGGCTAATCTTATTTTTATATCTGCAAAATGCGTAAGCAACAAACAACATGATCAAGCGAGGAGGCTTTTGGCACAGTGTCACAACTTCTCCTCGCAGTGGGGAAACCCTATTCAGAGGCTCTAATATGATTTCTCCGGGGCCCAGTCGAAGAGAATCCAACGCCATGCTTGTGCGGAATTAAGAAATCCTCTAAAGCTGCTCCTCAATTTTGCCAACAATTTCAACAGGGGTTATAAAAAAACCGAATTCAATCAGGTGTTGGTGTTTTACTGCAGAGTTCTTCCCCATCTAAAAACTGTACAATT
Source organism: Thuja plicata (assembly GCA_018584345.1). Taxonomy (NCBI): domain Eukaryota; kingdom Viridiplantae; phylum Streptophyta; class Pinopsida; order Cupressales; family Cupressaceae; genus Thuja; species Thuja plicata. The sequence goes on from MU222601.1 coordinate 173,755, forward strand.
AATGTCTGTGTAGGCAATCTTAGATGCCGTGGAAAACTCAAGCAAAATTCATGTTGTAGATCTGGAGATTTGAAATGGGTGCCAATGATCGGTGTTCATGCAGAACCTTGCACGTAGAAGATCCTCATTTCCAATTAAGCTTTTGAGGATCACAAAAATCGGTATGGATTCAGATTACCTGAAAGCTAGCAGTGTTAGAATAACTATGAGAGGGGGGAGCGAATCAGTTAGTTTCCAATTGTCGTACTATCCCAAATTCCTCCATATGTATATAAAAATAATTTCAAACATATAATTTAGTTCGGAGAAATATAAAATATATCTTTTAGTTGTTTACCGAGTATGAGTAAATTAATATTGTGATTACCGATCAATTTCAATAAAGATAAGTGTAAAGAAAAATAAAAATCCACAACATTAATGCAAATTGACACGTAGTTTTTAACATGGAAACCCTATTAAGGGAAAAACCACCTGGGACTAGTAACACAAAATATTTCACTCTTATGAAGTGAGCTCGGTGAAGAGCCAACCCTGTTAAAGGTTACAATGCACACTTTTAAATGTGACCTTGTTAGAGAATTTAAAACTAACAGTTCTCTCTTGACCATGCATTCACTATGGGGTCAACAAGAAAATACTCAACATTCATTAGAATGTCATAATCCAGACGCTCATGTCCTACTCAATTAAGAGATTTATCTGTACTAATGGTTAAACTGATACAATAATGATCTAATTCAAATACAACTTTGTTTTATAGATTTTCATATTTATGTTAAGTACATAATACCTCTGATCAATTTGTTCACTTCAGTTCATCTTATTCACCATACTCAGCTCTACTCGGTAATGCTCTTTCCTTTATCGCTCGGTAATGTCTGTAGAAATGCTCGGTTCTGTCTTTAACTAGTTTGATCAGTCATGCATAAAATTTTCATGTGCACATCATAGCATCATATGATTCATAATGAATCTCTTTTCTCTTATATAGACCTCATATCTCATTTAATTTTCATCCTTTAGATTTTTCTGCTTAATCTCCATCATTGATTTTGCCACTTAAACCATCTTCAATAGTTGTCTTAAAAACATGTTTCAATCTTTGTCGTCCGATCTTCCTTGAATTTTCATAACCATTTGATCAACATAAAAAACTTTATCTTTTACCTCAAAATCATCAATTTTCAGCTCAACATTCTAGCCAGCCTCGGTTGATTAAATTTCTTGATCAATACCATGTTGTGTCGATGATCCCTAGTTCGGTTATCACTCTGCTCGATATACACTATGTTCTACTTGGTGTTCATTGTCTCTTCATGTATACAAAACTCTTCATTTACTGACCAGATAAACTTTGTGTTATAGTTCTCCAATTCACAATAGATGTTTTCTACTATTATGATACTTAAACAATTTGATATCAATGACAATATATCAACTGATAATGTCAATCAACACATCTATAACTCGGTTGATTATCAAAGAATGAATTCAAATATACAATTAGTTGTAGTTCATCAATCTCTCCCTTTAGCATTGATGACAACACAATATGAAATATGCAATATAAAATGCCATACAACAAATACAAAACTTTTTTTCTATAACTACAACAATTTTGTAGGTCTCTCTAGCTTGAATATAAAAAAAAATTTAGTATTAAAAATGTATCATGCAGACTCTCCCTACAGTTTTGACTCTTCTATTCTTGATATCTGTAGATAGATATTTCTATTTCTTTCTCTTTTCTCCCTTTGATGGATAGATGTTTCAGTGAATCTCTCTTCCTTTAGATATTTCATGAATCTATATCCCTTTGACAGCAATGCCAAAAATAAATATACAGCTCTTCAATAGCCAAAAAATATCTCTAGTTTTTGGTGCAGTAAGTACCTTGCAGTGTATTGATATGTCTGTGTCAGTCCAGTTCAGCTTTGCATCAACATGTCTGATCTTATGATTATGTGTGGGTTGATGCAACCTCCTAGTCATCTTAGTGACCAATAGACAAGGGACATACCCCTAGTCTACATCACATGGACTCAAATCTATCCTTCGGTAAGGGTTTAGTGAATATGTCTGCAATTTGTTCTTTTTATTGTACATATTACAGTATCACTTGTTTATCTTGTACATGTTCCCTCAAGTAGTGATATTTAATAGATATATGCTTTGTTTTTGCATGCATCACAAGATTCTTTGAAATATTTATAGCACTTGTATTATCACAGTAAATTATCACTGGGTCAGTGATCTTTTCATTCATGCCTTTCAAAAGTTATTTGATCCTTGCAATATTCAAACAATTTGTAGTAGCAACAACATATTCTGCTTTTGTAGTTGACTAAAATATACATCCTTTCTTTTTACTTATCCAAGTAACTAATATTTCTCTAATAAAGAATGCTCCACCAGTAGTGCTCTTTCTATCATCAATGTTCCTAGCCCATTCAACATCAGTATAATCTTTCAATTCAAAATTTTCATCTTTTTTGTATCATATTCCATAATCTTCAATATTCTTTAGATATCTAAAAATTCTTTTTATGGCAGTCATATGTGATTCTCTAGGATTAGCAGAAATTCTTGCAACAATTCCAAATACGTGTGTTATGTCAGGTCTTGTGTGTACAACAAATATCAACTTTCCAACCATAGATCTATACAAAGTCTAGTTTACGTCAGGTGTCTTGTCTTCTTTTTTTAATTTGCATCCAGTCACCATTGGTGTTTCGACTGATTTTCATTCTTCCATTCAAAATGTTTTCAATAATTCCTTGATGTATTTTGATTGAGTAATGTAGATACCTGTAGTCTGTTGTAAAATTTGTAATCCAAGAAAAAAATTAATCTCTCTAAACATTTACATTTCAATTTTTTTCCTCATTTCATTAACAAATGAAGTGCATAGAGTATCATAACCTCCAAATATAATATCATTAACAAATATTTCAGCAATAGGAATTTTTTCATCATTTCCTCCTTTTAAATACAAATTGCTATTGTCACTTGTTCTAATAAATCCAATACTTATAAGATAGGAATCTAATCTTTCATACCATGCTCTCTGTTCTTGTTTCAATCCATATAAAGCTTTGTGTAACTTACATACCATGTTTGTCTGATCAGGATCAACAAATCCTTCAGGTTGTTCAATGTATACCTCTTCTTAGATAGTATTCCATTAAAAAATGTAGACTTAACATCCATCTGATATACTTTGAATCCTTTATATGCAGCGTCTGCAAGTAATATTCTTACTCCTTCAACTCTAGCAATGGGTGCAAAAGTTTCTCCATAGTCAATCCCTTCTTCTTGTGCATACCCTTTGCAAACTAATCATTCTTTATTTTTGATTACATCTCCATTTTCATTCAATTTGTTTTTGAAAATTTATTTGGTGTCTATTAAGGCGTTGAAATATCACCCTAACTCAGACATTAAGGCATACTAATATATCATGGTAACAATGGAAACCTTCCTGAGTTATGGGTGGACTCTGATTAAGAAGGAATCTCTAGATTCTAGGCCAATTCCTATTAAATTTTGAATATCACCTATGACTAATTCTCTAAATGGGGAAAAGGGAAAGAATGACTAAAGTTGAGTAAATAAACTAGAAGGCGATACACCAAAATTGGATTCAGACTTACCAGAACTTCAAATCAGCATCCACAAGACACACACTACTGAGATTTGAAGTAACATTCACTATTCAACGTACAGGTTCACCTAAAACTCACTATTAGTATTTGTACCACAAACAGTGATAATATTCCAACAAACATATAGATTCTTCAAAAGGTTCTACTTGAAAACCTAGAATAGGAATTGGATTAATTCACTAATCTATGTTGTAAAACACATTACACTTAAATGCATAAATGTTGAAATGATTGATGACAAAACTCAAAAAATATGTGAATAATGGGAATTTGATTTATTCTCTTCAAAATCTGCAAATGGTTACATGCCAAAGTACAAAACATGCCAAGGAACAAAGGAACTAGTATGTTCACTAAACCACCTTCTCCCTAAATTTTGAACCCCTAAAAATGAGAAGGAAGCTCAGATATATACCCCTTCAAGGCTAATTTTGAAAATCCAATGCCCTCTAAAAATCCCTCCAAATCAGCAATAAACCCTAATCATAAGGCATAATTCATGCCTTTATACATGCCCCTAATGTTGGTTTTTTAAAATATACATCTTTTAAATAAACAAAACCAACATATATGCAAAACCTATAATAACAATCACTAACTCAATACATCTAACCCAAACCACATAACATATAACCCCAACCAAGCCTAAAAATGATACCATAACCCTAGGTCAACATGACAAAAGCTATGCAAATAGCCACTCTCCAAAAATATCAACATCTCCATCAACAAGGTGGCTGTTGTGGCACTTGAAATTTGAGGCTTCTTGTTGTTAAACATTGCAGTCTTTAATGCATTAACTCCTCCGATAACGAATTCCAAAGTTTAACCAAAACTTGGCATTATTCTTGGTTTTTGCAATTTGATTCTTTGCATTTGGTAAAGACAAGAGTTTTGAAACCCTAGCTTATGAAGCCGCTTGCTGTGAACATGGCATTGAATCTGGTTCTTTTTTGCTTCTCTGTAATTGGGTTGTCAATCTAGAAGTTGACACTGTGATGTAGGAGTTGTGTTGTATTATTTAAACTCTCCCCTATGATCTCGGGCTGAAATGTAGTTATCTTCACGGTTTTAAACAACTGTGGTTGCAACTATGAGTTTGCATCTTGAATCATGGAGCTTGGGATCAAACTAGAAGTGGTTATAAAGAGCTTGGGCTCTTTACATGCATTTGGCACTGGAGTGCATGTTTGAACTTGTCTCTCTAGCTGGAGTCTACTATTGAAAATAGAGAGCTCGGGCTCTTGAACACCATGGCTTTTAATGATCTTGGTATTTGACATAATGGGTGGCACTATTTATACATGTCTTCATGGAGCTCAGGCTCTACATCATCACATCTCAGCTGCTATTCCTTCTATCATGGCTTTGTTGACTCCAGATAAGTCATCATCTCTACTTCTTTTCTCACTCTTCTTGTTTGTTGAACTCATGGTTGATGTCGCCATTTCATTTCATAGATTTAAATGATTTGGGTTATTGGATTTTACTTTTTTAATTCCACCATGATTCTTAAAATGATTCTGGGTTATTATGCTCTTCTTTTATTTGTTTGTCAACTCGAGCCTTTGCTTGAATAAACCACTGTTAGATAGGTCATTGTTGCTGTACTTTGCATATGCTTGCATTTTGCAGTTTGTGAGTACTTACATCTTGTTGGCTCCTACACTACAGTTTGTCTTAATACATGTCTTCACTGTTGTCGACTTAGGTTTTATTGTGTCTTGTCTTTGCTATTGATAGTGAACACCATGTTTGAACCATAACCACTGTTGAGACCGATAGTAGCTACCATGTTCTCTGGACTTGTCCATCGTTCTGGTCTCCATGCTGCAAAAATAATAAATGAAAAATGTATCATATTATAGATGTAACTCTAGTAAGTAAGCTATCTGAGGGGTTCAAGCATGGGCTCGTGACACCCATGAACATTACTATGAACAGAGAGCTTGATAATTTAAAATACATCTTTCCCTTTGCAAACAACATTGTCATTTCTCAAACATGTATGTTACATTTGATAATAATGCTATTTGTCTAACATCTGTGCATGCATATTTCACTTTGATAGCACTACAATTTAGTTTCTTTCATGAACATGCACTGTTGTTTGATTATTTCTTTGTATATGCACATTACTTTGAAAAGAAAATATCACTGTTATGAATTCACATCTCTTTATAACAACATTACTGTTATCTCTCTTCTCTTGAATATGCTCTATTATTTGATTTTCTATTTATGCATGTATTACTTTGATGACGTTTATGTAAATCCATGCTTTGCATAACTGAAATGTTGCTAAACATTGCTATCCATCTTTTATGTGCAAAATTTGTTTGATAACAATAAATGATACTTTCATGCACAATTAAATAACAATGTTACCGTCTCATTTGATATTTTTCAATTCATCTTCCTTCTTTTGAGCACCTTTGTTACAAAAACATTGCAATATAGATGTAATTATTATTCATTTTCTCTGTATATGCACATTCACAACAACATTACTGTTATCTCTCACTACTTCTCTGTCTAAACACACAATATTCATAACAGTATTTGATGCTCTTTGCATTTGATGTGAATAGTGTTTGAATATATGGTTATTTTCCTTAGATGACACCATAAGCATCTGCATATTTTCATTATTTGATAACTGATAGCAATGTAATTTGATCATCTTTCTACATATCAGTTTTGCAATTTCCTCCTTTGCACATGCATAGCCTGTCTTGCACATACATCTTCTATAGCCTCTTTTCATTGCTTTTGATCATCTCACAACAACATTAGTGTAATTTTCTCCCATTGAGATGCAACAATATGTAATCACTCTGTATCAACTCTTATGAACTACATCTCTTCTCCTTCTACATCTCCCAATCCTTGAACTCATGAACTCCTAGCATTCTTTTCTCTTTTGATGATGCTTTTTGTGATGTTTGAGCATGGGATCATGACACTCACTGCACTTTCTTTTGTTATTTTCTATTTGTGAATTCATAGATCATTTCCTATTTGCATTAAAATGCACTTTTGTTTACTCTATTTGAAAACACCATCAAATCCAATATGTTAGGTTAGTTAACATGACCAATTGATCAATTTTTGTGTGTGAGTGTCATGTGTCATGACATTCATGCATGAATGCTAGTTGATTGACTATTTTCACTATCCTAACACTACCTTTCTGTTATGAAAAAGGTTTCTAAGCTACATGAACTCAGTCCCTTCAATTCAGATTTCTAGTTTTCCAAACAACAACTTTTGTGTAATGCAGAATGATAACCATAGATAGTAAAATGTTTTATGGAGGCATGTCCCTTTGATACTATTATTTTGTTGATGTAGATGCATACTTTTCCATTGTATCAATATTATTGGTAGATGTGGAGTTCTGAAAGTTTGATTTTTGTATGTTGTTTTAGGTTTCCATTGCATTTCTTAGATCCAATTTGGATCTAACACCT
>MU222602.1:10164-25468 GCA_018584345.1 Thuja plicata
CCTTCACCCCACGTCTGTTGTGTGAGGCCAGCTAAGGAGGCTGCGGCCTGCTGAACACGCGGCCCAGTTGGAGAGATATACGGCTCCTTATGGCAGGAGGTCTGCTGCTATAGCGTGGCCCAGTCCAAGGGCAATGCGGCCATGGGACAGGCTGTAGCCTGCAGGTCAATGCGTGACTCGTCTTTAAGACAAATACCGCCACTATCACTTCCTAACGCAGGCCATACTTCTGCCCGCAAATCTGATGCACAGTTTGCCAACGTACTCTTTTGAATGGTGGAATGAATTCTCAATCAGTGGATTCGATTCCCCAATCCTTGCAACCCCAATCTCGGTTTCCAAACAAACTTCTCCACTTCAAATTGACCTCTTGATGAAAATCTCAGTTCAATGGTGGTTCAACTTTCAGAATAAACTCTTTCCTCCAGCCACAGGCAAAACAGTATGAAGGAAGAAATCAATCGATTATACAACAGCAATCGATTACAGGCAATTGAATATACAACAGCAATCAATTGTAGATTAGATGAAGAAGAATCAGTCTTCCATCAACTAATTTGACCCTTCAGCTAGGGCACAGAAAGTAGGAACAATTCCCAAGAACAAATTCAATAATCAATATTCAATAGATATCCAACTTCACAAATGAGCCTGTATTTATAACTCCTTGGTCTCCATAGTTTCCAAAAACCATCATCAGTTAACTACTCTTTATAATATAAACTTCCAAAACATTATAATAATAATAAAGTATTATTATTATTATAATATCATCTTAATATTAATTAATAACATATTGTTATTAATTAACACAAGCAATAACCAAATATAATTCTGATGATAATTCCTGCAACACTTGCCATACTGACTGACCAACAAGCTCATCACTGCCCTGCCAAAAATGGCAACTGCCAAATATAGACTTACTATAAATAGTAAGTCCCTAATCCAAGAAACTGCATAACTAAATATCGTCTAGAGAATTGACCACTGCCGATACTGTCCTGTTAGAAGTGGAAATTGACCACTGACTTACTAAAAATAGTAAGTCCAGACTTACTAAAAATAGCAAGTCTACCAGCTGGGACCCTCAAAACCCTGCATCAGCTCACGAGGGTCGTGATGATGAGCTGACCAAGTCACTACCACAACCTGCTAAAAATAGGGTCATCACAATTTGGGGCTATCGTAGCAGTCGTTCCACTTCAGTCTCGGCCTCCCTCCCCATATGATCAAGATTGAGAGGACGATTACCTATTGGTGGACGACCTATGAGGCAATTCCCACTTCTATGTATGTAGATGAGTGTCCATATCTATGTTCCCCCTTGCTTGCCTTTAAATGTTGTGCCCCTCTGTAGGACCCAAACTATTCATTGGTATTTGGAGACAGTATGATATGTCATACACTTCCTCTATTTGTTATCATGTTCTTCTATTTGTCATATATTGAATTTCAACATTCACGGACGATGCAAAGTGTCGGGGCCATATAGTCTTTCTTTCATGTTGACCCAAATTTTTATTTTCTTTGTCTTCATATGCTCTTCTTTAGATCTGAAGACTTAGACCTTGAGGGAATACCAATATGCAATCATATATCATAAATCTTTTCACTCTTATGGGTTCTAACACTGAATAAGCAAATCCCCTTGTCTCTTTTTGTTTGTGTTAATGTTGTGGATATCATGTGTCACCTGTTGTGGGGTGACATTCCATGGAATCATCTACCTATGTTGACATGCCACAATATCTCTTTTCGCCTTAGAATCTATTGTGTTCCCCTCTGAGAAACACATTCCATTCTAATGGGGGGCTATCATGTCTTATTATCTATATCATAGGTTTTTCTGAAAAATTTAAAATATTGCATCTACCTTTGTGGGGGCCAATCCACCTATCAAATCTTTTGCACTATCGTACGGCCATCTAGATTTTCTACCTGTACCGATGTATATCTCTTTCCCTATCATACAACCATCTAGCACTACTACCAGTACCGGAGCTATTGAAATCTCTCACCCTACCGTACGACTATCTAACCTTTGCTACTCGTATCAACATGATCAAAATCGCCCTATCATATGACTATCTAGCCTTTGCTACTCATATTGGTGCAATCAAAATCACCCTATCGTATGGCTATCTAGCATAACACAATCCGCTACTCATAGCAGCATACCATCAATGATCACTATCTTATCATTATCTCTTTCATCTAGCATGCTTGTTTGTAGCTTGCATGTTGTGATCTCATAGGATTCAAGTCTTTTCCCTAGGGAAACTCCATGTGGACAAAAGACCCTCAAATAAGTTTTTTGTACTTTATCTCACATCTTCACTAATGATATGCTCGCTAAAGTGGGGGCAAAATGTAGTGTCGTAAATTATACCCCATGTGATTTCTCATTGCATAATGCCTCTACCTTAGCCAAAAATTGAATTTCTACATAAGCCTTTGTTTCATTCCATTCACTTGTCACCTCCCTTGCCTGAATTCTTGACCACGCAGCCTGTATAGCTCAGGGCGTGTGCACGTCGCAGAGACGTCAGCACAACTCACACTCATCCGGCAAATGTATAGATGCGTCGGTGACCATTGGAGTGTTACAACTGTTGTTTCTGCAGTGTAATGTCTCTTCCCACAACCCACAGAAGTCCAGAATCATTCTACATGCTTAAAACTTCACAAATTGCCTTCATTTGTCCTTCTTGGTCATTCAGCTCTCTTTTTGGTGATTCTTGGCTCTTGGCAATCTTCTTCATCATCTTGAACAACTTTCAAAGATCTTTGGCACTCTCATGTTGCAGCTCTACCACCCTCTGTCACTCACCAACTCAATCTAATCTTCATCCCTTCAAGCTCCGGCTTTGTAGATTAAAAAGGGGAGTTCTCTCATGCTCATCTCATCTCATTTTGTTTAGCATATCAAAGTGTCTTGATGATTTTCTAATTTATCTATTGTCATTTATTGATTATTAGCTATCCATTATCTATCTATCTTGGCTATCCGTGGAGGTGGGAACGCCAAAGCGAAGGGTCTGACTGTGGTGGGCCTCTTAATCAAGCAGCCCCAATATTTTCTTTTTGTTTGTGTGTAGGTTTCTAAGGAGGAAGGAGTGAAAGATCTTGGGATTCTTCTACCTTTGCCTTGCAAGGTTATCTCCCTCTCTTGTGTTTTCTTATGCTTGTAATAGTTTCTTTTACAGTTTAGTCATACTTTCTATTTTTTCGCAGTTAGTATGGATTTAATTTATGTTTAGTTAGTTATTAGTCTTGTACCTTTTTGTCTCTTTTTTTGTACCCTGTCCATACAGGACGCACATGCGCAGTGCTGGCATTATGCATCTACATTGTAGCCTTAGACTTGCACAGGCGTCAAGGGTAGCAAGATCACAGAGCCAATCAATTGGCCTTGATAGAGTGCTTTCTTGTTTTTAGTAATTAGAATATTTGTATCTATTAGTATAGTAGTGTTATTTCAGTTTCTTTAATATACCTTGTGTTCATTTAAGTTTTTAAGTTTGTAGTTAATCAATTAATCATTTTGATCACCCTAGCTCACCAAAGCACTAATTTAGTGAGGTGGCACAAGGGTCAATTCATCCCTTGAGATTTTATCAATCTTGAGGGTGGCGAATTCCCTTCTCCACAGTAATGTCCCCTTTTTGAAAAAGGATTTAATAATAAACAATAAAAATATATATAGAAGAAGAAAAAATAAATTTCAATTTATAAATATAAACGAATAAATTTAAACTTAGACATAACTAATATTTAGTTAAGTTTAATGAAGGGTCAAAAGGCATGAGATGAAAAGTTGCGACTCCCTCAAACATGAGATATAAAAGGGAGAAGAGAACTTCATTTGAAAGGGGGAGAGGAAGGAAGAGAAAAGGGAAGGTGCTATCAAGAAAGAATTAATAGAGAAGAAAATAAGGAAGTCAATCCTTCAAAAGGAAAAAGTTGTGAAAGATTGTGACTCTTTCAAAAGGGTTGTAATTATGAAAGCTTGTCACTCTGTCAAGGGTAGAAATGATGAAGGGTTGTGACTCTCTCAAAAGGTTGTAATTATGGAGGGTTATGATTCTTTCAAAAGGAGCAATGATGAAGGGTTGTGACTCTTTTAGAGGGTTGTAATTATGAAAGTTTGTGACCCTCTCAAAGGGTGGGAATGATGAAGGGTTGTGACTCTTTCGAAGGGTGGTAATTGTGAAAGGTCGTGACTCTTGCCAAGGGGCAGACATGATGAAGAGGTGTGACTTCTCCCTCTCATTGAAAGATATAAATGGAAGAAGGTTTCATTTGAGGGTCCAAGGGAAATCAATTTGGGGGAATAATATATTATTCTCAAAGGCAACAATGAAAAGTGGCAACTCAATTCTCATGAAAGGTGGTGACCCTTTCACCAATACAGTATAAAAGAGAAATTATTCCAAGCATTCAAGGGACTTCTATTATCGCTCACCAATACATCAAAGCAGCACTCAACTATCACTCATCACTCTATGAATTCCCACTTATTCAATCATCATTTACTAATATATTAAATCATCAAATCAGAAGAAATCATTCAATCATCCATCAAACATCAATTGAGAATCAAGAAAACCCACCAGCAATTAATTCTTCCCTCAATTCAATCAATCTTCTATTAATCACTCAAACATTAACCGAGTCAGATCATCAAAGAAGTAATAGTAAGCATTCAATCAAATAAAAGATTACAAAACTCAATTGATATAGCAAATAGAAAATTATATATTGGCAAATATTGTGGTATGAAGTATAATGCACTACATGATGATTTGGCTAATTTGATATGTCTTTCATTTGATAGGGATTATGAATCTACGCAGATATTCTATTGCTTCTAATATATGCATAATTAATAATGAATTAGGCATGTATAATGATGATGAAGATTCCTTTAAAACCGACAATCAATATATCGTCCCATTATGGAGGGGAGATATGGTACATACAAGGAATGCAAGTAGCATAAGGGTCCATTCGAGTGGAGCTGGAAGGCTGAATGGCACGTGTCATTCTCTACTCCGAACTTGATGGATAGGCTCAAGGTGCCTTGTGTGATCTCCCATGGTACTTCATAATGCGGATGGATTATTGGGGAAGATCTTAAGGGAATACTACATGGACATTATGTTAATTATAATGGTGATTAGAATTCTATTGTGTAAATGCTTCTAGATCTGATTGTGTGCGAGTTTTTACATCAATGTTTCAGATCACACTCCATGATCCATCATCAGGATGTAAGAGAGATCAAGGAGAGAAACATTGATTTAAAAACTCGCACACAATCAGATCCAAAATCATTTACACTATACCTATGGATTCTGGAAATCTGATAGAGCTTGTAGAATTCTATTTTTAACATTGTGGAATTATATGTTTATTCATCTTTCATAATGATGATTGGCCTGGTTGCAGGCCCTAATTCAAGATATAAGATTGACAATCTACATTCTTAAATATAATCTATACCTTATTTGGGGATTCTAGAGCAAAATAGATTCAAGTCATGATAGGGGACATTACAATTGGTGTCAAAGCAGTAATCATGCCATCTTGTGGGACAAACCTACTTTAACCGCCATCTAATTACAATTAACTATTCAGTCCTTTTCTTAAGTAGGTTAAAAAAAATCAAGTAGGTCAGCAATACAATTCTATATATATGTGCCTTTAACTATTTCATGTCTCATATAAGCATGCTTACTCCATGTGTATTATATGCATGCTCTTCACATGTATGCGTTGTGTTTGCTTCATGACTGATAGACTTCAGCATGTTTACTCCATGAGAACATTCCTCATGTATGCTTTGTGTGTTTGTGTATTGCTTCATGTCTTCGATGTCTAACGTATATTTATGTGTATTTCTCCATATCTTACATGTATGACGTGTATTTATGTGTATTGTTTCACACCTTACATGTCCGACGTATATTTATGTATACTGCTTCATACCATACATATATTCATGCCTTATATGTATTCATCTGTATCATTCATGCCCTACGTGTGTTCATAGTGTGCACTTCATGCTACATGTGTATGCTTCATGTGTGCACTTCATGCTTCATGTGTATGCTTCATACCGTAAGTGTATAATCTTTAGTCTGTACCTTATGGATATTTATGTCTATGCTTCAATGTATTTAAGGATATGCTTCACATCTTCTATGAATTTATATGTTTGCCTCATGTTTGAGGTATTTTTAGCATGGTTATTTCATGTGTGTATGTACTTTCCTAATGTATGCCTTATGTCTGATGTGTTTTCAGCAAGTTATTCCATGTGTGAGTACTTATAACTATTTATAGATCCATATTCTTGCTTTCCAATTAAAATGAGGTGCACATGCTCCATTCTTAATACGCCCAACAATCTAGATGTATGTCATGCTTGTAATTCTCATCTTAATGTAAGCACACCGCTACTATGATTCAAGGAGGTATCTGTGACATTATGCAAGTGAGAGAAAACTTGTCTTAATATTACAAACCTTGCAAATTTCCAATCATTGGTTCAGATAACTCACAATTGAATTAAAGATAGAGATATATGAGATAATATCAGAGTTGCACAGCAGAAGCTATGTATCACAAAGAAATCTAAGGATTAGTTTAGGGACCCTCACATCAAAAACTTGGATATAATTGACATTGCTTGAGGACATGCAATTTTGGGAAGGGCGGACTGAAATGTCCTCTTTTTGAAACTAGATTTAATAATAAACAATAATAATAAAATTAAAATATAGAAGAATAAAAATAAAATTTAAATTATAAATATAAAAGAATAAAATTAAACAAAAACATAACTAAAATTTAGTTAAGTTTAATGAAAGATCAAAAGCCATGAGATAAAAACTTGTGACTCCCTCAAACATGAGATATAAAAGGGAGAAGAGATCATTTGAAAGTGGGAGAAGGAAGAGTGACTCCTTCAAAAGGAAAAAGTTATGAAGGGTTGTGACTCTCTGAAAAGGTTGTAATTATGGAAGGTCATAACTCTTTCAAAGGGCAGCAATGATGAAGGGTTGTGACTCTTTCAAAGGCTTGTAATTATGAAAGGTTGTGACTCTCTCAAAGGGCAGAAATGATGAAGGGTTGTGACTCTTTCGAAGGGTGGGAATTGTGAAAGGTCGTGACTCTTGCCAAGGGGCAGACATGATGAAGAGGTGTAACTTCTCCCTCGCATTGAAAGATATAAATGGGAGAAGGTTTCATTTGAGGAGTTTCCCAGGGAGATCAATTTGGGGAGAATAATATATTATTCTCAAAGGCAACAATAATATATTATTCTCAAAGGCAACAATGAAAAACAGTTACTCAATTCTCATGAAAGGTGGTGACCCTTTCACCAATAAAGTATAAAAGAGAAATCATTCCAAGCATTCAAGGGACTTGTCTTTCATCACTCACCAATACATCAAATCAGCACTCACTCAATCGTCACTCATCATTCACTAATATATCAAATCATCAAACCAGGGAAAAACATTTGATCATCCATCAAACACCAATTGAGAATCAAGCAAACAGACCAGCAATCAATTCTCCCCTCAATTAAATCAGTCTATATTAATCGTTCAAACATTAGCCAAGTCAGACCGTCGAAGAAGTAACAGTGAGCACTCGATCAGATAAAAGAATTACAGAAGTCAGAATTAATATAGCAAGTAGCAGCTTATATATTGGTCAAATATTGTGGTATGAAGTATAATGCATTACATGATGATTTGGCTAATTTGTTATGTCTTTCATTTGATAGCGAATATGAATATGTGCCGATATTCTATTGCTTCTAATATGTGCATAATTAATAATAAAGTAGGCGTGAATAATGATGATGAAGATTCCTTTAAAACTGACAATCAATATGTCGTCCCATTATGGAGGGGAGATATATACACGGAATGCAAGTAGCACAAGGGTCCATTTGAGTAGAGTAACCCCGAGTGGGGCTGGAAGACCAAATGGCGGGTGTCATTCCGTACTCTTGGACTTGATGGATAGGCTTGAGGCGCCTTGTATGATCTCCCATGGTACTTCATAATGCGGATGAGTTATTGGGGAAGATCTTAAAGTTAACCTAAATGTACATTTTGTTAATTATAATGATGATTAGAATTCTATTTTTAACATTGTGGAATTGTATGTTTATTTATCTTTCATAATGATGACTGCCCGGGTTGCAGGCCCTAATTCAAGATATAAGGTTGACAATCTACATTCTTAAACATAATCTATACCTTATGGGGATTATAGGGCAAATTAGAGTTAAGTCCCAATTGGGGACATTACAACTTAGCATATTACGATTGGTTTGTATGGATTGGTAAATTGCCGTATGTTGCCCTCCTATAAGTCTAAGTCTATAAAAGAAAATCCTAGAAACCCATGTACCATTTGATGGTGCATCTCGTGGTGGGCCCACTCCGGTAATTTATCAAAGGTATTCAAGTATTGGTTAAGTGACATATCCACATGTCATTTGTTGAGTATATCTAATAATTTTCCATTGAAAATCTAGATTGTGGATTCTTTAAAGGAATCTGCTACACGTCTCAACCGTATGAATTTCAATAGATCAGTGATTTGAATTAGCATGCACTTGATCATTTGTAGATCTTCCACAAATTTTGATCTAAAAGGAAACAAATCTTGATTGTTGATCATGATCAATTTCTTGTCCCGTTGGTCGTATACTATACATTGATAAAATCTTTACCTTTTCTATATTTCTATCTCAATAGATATCATGATCAATTATCTCCAAAATGCTATCCAATTGGTACATCATCCTCAAGAACATTTTGTATGGTTTACATCCAGGCATATAACCAACAAACATGACATGTAATCAAACATCATTGCATTTATTGATCATAAAGACTAATTTGATATTAACATGTAGCTGATTCCCAAATAAATGATATTATATGAGGACACATTGCAGAAACAGAAAACACATAACAAACTATAAATCCCATAAGACACAGCCATTCATTATAGAATTTGAAATAATCGATCCCTCTAGACATTTCTTGCCCTTTGACTTTCTCCCCCAAACATTTTTACTATAGTTTAATTACAAGCTTTGAAATTTTTTAAGTCAAATCACAACCGTAGCATTCTACATCTATTCGTATATCCCTTTATCTGATATTTAGCCAATGCCTGTCATCTAGATACACTTAACATGATTTATAGCACAGATGTAGGATCGCATGTTCTCATGGTATTGTTTTGTATTTATCTATAAATTTTGTATATATTAAAAGAACTACTATACTGCTGATGTTAAAAGGTATCTCATGGTATTGTTCTGTTTTAACTTTTTATCTATAAGTTTCCAATTTAGAGAGTACTCGAAAAACTTAGCAACTTGAAAGACATTAAAGGTTTGAAAAAAAAAACATATTTTTTATGCAAAATACAACTTAAACAGATGAGTTTGTTGGAGGTCTGTGTGCAACTCTTCAATGGGTTCTAGGATCTAGGGCCAATACCCCTAGTGAATGCGATGATCAATGCACTAGACCTTCATGGGGTACATCATTTTCATAATTTTTTTAAAGGCATAAAGACCACTTATAATACCAAAAAACAGAGATTTTGGAGTTGTTTAACCCACATTTTTTCCTGCAATCTTGATACTTGCCTTGTCTATGGTGAGTTTTTCACTTGGACTCACCGAGTAATCAGCAAGTTTTTCAAAATACTCAGCATCAAATTTTGGTGAATTAGACCTATGAGCACTCACAAAGCTAAAAAACTCACGAATGCTGGGTAACTCACAAAGATTGCAATCTAAACTTGAAACCAGTCATTTTCTACAAAGCTATGGTTATGATAATGTTAGAGATTGAGACAGCAATACAATAAAACGAAAGAAAGCTTAGGGAGATGGCTTGGGAGGATACAAAAAAGCTTCAAAAATTTCAACAGAGAATGGCAGACTGCCAACACTAGATCTCCAAGAAGCCAGCCATGTTAGCATGCTGATTAGAACTTACTTAAAGAATTATAAGGGAAAGAATCCAAACATTATGACAGTTTGAAGATGAGAAATCAGGCATATGTTCCACAGAAGCTCAAACAATGATTGACAACCTTATACTAAAACTAAAAGCTGTTGCCTTTGTTTGCTTACATCAGCAATATTTGTAATGGTAAAGTTTTGTAGATCGTTAATATAGAATTGAAAAAGAATACAAAACATAGCTTATTAATTTACAATTTGAAATTCTGACATATTAAAATTTATTGTTAGTTTAAAGCCATTTAACACTTTAGTGGACCTAATAGTGAAGGCGTGTGCTCCATAGAGGAGGCACAGACATGAATCTGGAAAGGGGGCTAGGTGTCTGTATTTGGTTGAAAAATGCCTAAGGTAAATCCAAAACAGCCCGCTTGTGGATTTGCATAAGTGGGTTCTCCTGCACCAAATTGGTGTCTCACTTTTGGTAGCATATAAAGGTTAAAAGCTTACCTTTAGCTTCGTCTTTACTAGCCTCTCATCTCTATACTTCACAAACAGAGGATGCTCTCGGTGTAAACATATGATCAATCAAACAGAAACATATGTATTAATCTCCAAACGAAACCATGTAGTCCAACTTGAACACACTCACGATATATTCTCGTCTTCTTCTTCTTCTTGAGGAATCATTTGAAAGCATGTGTCTTAGAGCTTTAAAAAAATGTTAGTGAAAAGGATTATTGCATGAAAGATACTAGAGTAAACCTCTATGAAGCCTTGTCACAAAATTTGTATGATTCTGTTGAGCTTTAAGGGTGCGCTCCTGCAATGATTCAGATAAGCTGCTTTCCTTTTGAACTTGAAGTGATGTGGCAATTTTTTGGTCTTTGAGCTTGCTTCTCTGAAAAAATTGGTAGATATTCCTTTCATGGTTGTGATCTTGTTCATGACTAGCCAACTCTAACTGGCTACATTCGTTCATGAAACATGTTGAGTCTTCAGAATTGCAAGTTGGAGCAAAAAGTGTTTGGTTTGACTTTCCCTTCAAGTGATCTGTCATTCCTGATTTGGAATTTGACATTAAAATCCCACCCTGATTTCTTTTTACCCGTAGTATGTAGCTATCAGGAATACCCATGATATCAACAGCATCAGAATCAGATAATCTAGAATGTAGGACCCCTGCTTCTTCGGGAAATTCAGTCATCATTGCTTCAGCTAAAGATGTGGCAGAGCCAGTGTGATTTAATGGTGTGCCATATGGTATGCATGATGCTGCGGGAGGGATAAAACTTTCCGTACTGAATTTGGACATGTCAAGATTGGACACAACTTTTTTCATGGTACTAGGCACGGTTTTGGCTGCATTGCTCGCTGTTGATGGGTTTCCTGTATAAGAAGATTCCATATGATATTGTTGAACTGTTGTAAGACATCCAGAGACACTCCTTTTTGTGCCATGCAAACTCATGGTAGGCTCTGCAACCCTTAAAAGATTGTTTCCTTTAAGAACATAGGTAGCAGGTTGTGATCCAGTCACAATACATGGTCCTTTGACCGTTCGACTTGTTGCATTAGGTACCTTGGCGGGAGGTTCAACCATATTATCGCTCCTAGTCCAGGTCCAAGGTTTGATTCTTTTAAACAGACCACCAGCTATGTTTGGCCGAATTTGTAAACTCGAAGTTGAAGGCTTCAGAGGTATTTGTGCTTGCCAGGAGTTCTGTGATGCTTCATCATTATGATGCACGTTTTTAGTTAGAGACGCAGATAGGTTATGTTTTACTTCTGATCTTAATGAGGAATTCTGCCACTTGTGCTTCTTAGTCTTTACCACTGCAAAATTAGAACCAGGAGCGTTGGAACGATGGATGAAATTGATTTTCAAGTTTGGGTCATGTCCTGATTTTAATTTCTTGCATGAACTATTACGAAAATTAAATCGATCAGCAGGATAGCTGCCAGAGAATTTGATCCGGGATGGTTCCTCACTATCCAAATGGTTATCCCTCAAAGCTTTGGAAGCATTTGGGGCCATAATGCATCGCATATTATCAATCTGCTGAACATTCAAATTGCCCACGGGAGAATTCGAGGTTAACATGCCTGTATTAAAATCCACCTGTTTAGTCTTGGAAATAGTTTCATAATTTAACAAAAATTCTGTGGAATTGGTTACAGCAGTAGTCATATGACCAAGATTTGGCACACTAGTTGCTTCAGTAAAGCATGGCCTTCCTAATTCCTTTTTTGTAGCTAAATCATCTCGTGGCAAATCACAGTTTTTTATTGTTGAAACAAAGTCATGAAATGGAACAATGTCTTCAGAGATCCTAGAAGGGCGACTGAGATCAATGTTGGGATAAACATGTTTTTCTGGCGAACCAGGAGAATGCACTACCAAGTGGTCACTCACAAAAACATTTTCTTCAACGGAAGTATTCACCCTTGCCATCTTTCCCTTGGCTTCATCCACCTTACTAAGGGAACCACATCCTTCAAACTTTCCCATATCTCCGGTATTTCCTATTTCTTTATCTGTGCCAGAACAGCCTCCTACATTTCCTTTAGAACCTTTGCCATTCTCACAATTGCTGCACAAAAAGCTCTGAGGAGCCACAGGAGCCTGCTGAACACACAACGAAAGATTCACCGAGCTCCTTGCCTCGATGTAAGCAGAAAGATCGTGCTGCTGTTTACAATAATCCGCAACTTTGTTACCCTGAGCAACTTGGTGAGTTTGTAAAGGCCGTCCTGGCATCTCAGATACTTCCCCATTATAAAAACCTTGTCCATCTTTTCCACAGGCTATGGATTTGTCTTCACCCAGAGAGCGTTCCTGCTGCAGTGGATTCAATTCCTTCATGGCAACACATCCGACATTTCTTGGTACTGAAATGGTATTGAGCTTCCCCAATTCATCCAATTTGCTACATAGTCTTCCCCTTGCAGTTGCATTAAGCTCCGGCCCAAATTTCCCAGAACCAAGTCCACAGCTCAACGTCAACCCCACCTGCCTGCCATCATTTTCTTTATGGCCTTTGTGGGTGTTTCTTTGAAGATTCTTCTGTTGCTGCCTGTGGCTTCCTTGGCCACAGACAACAATAATGTGAGATTCCCTTTCTCTGGCCTTCTTTCTACACATAGACTGAGACGTGGTGATATCTCTAGAGCGCTTACGGTTTTTCCTCGACCTCGGCAATGCATCATCGTCCAGCTCATCGTCATTTTCAGTCCGGAGCGAAGAGTTGGAAATTGCAAAAGAAGACGACCTCCGAGGTGAAGGAGTGAACTGACCCTCTTCCAGGTCATCATCATCCTCGCCATTAAAAAAAGAGGGCTGGTCACATTTCTCGGCATTTTCTCTAGCAGGGGAACTGGCGAAAGGAATCTGGGCAATACCATCAGTGCAGCGCCTAAAATTCTTCTGATTTTGAAAATTCCTAGTGAAATACCCTTCCCCGTGCACATAATTCAACCTTCTTTCAAAATATTTTTTACCGTGAGAAGAAGACCCGCTTACCCGGCGGTCGTCGCACCTAAATTCAGCCGCCTCGTCCTGCTGCGAATACACTCTTGCAGACAAAAGTGCATTTGGATTCCTGCTTCTGCCACTTTCCGCCATTGCTGTTGTTCTCGCTCCAACAGGTTTTGTTCAGTCTGAAAAACAATAAGAACGTTGCACAAATGCAATCAATAAAAAAACTTGCCTGACATTTGCATTTTCTTTTCTTTTTCGTACGTGCGATTGCGGGTTTTCGAGAATTGGCGGTAAAGAAGAGGAGTAACGAACGTACGGTCATAATACGAATTTGGGGAAAAGAGAATAGACTGCAAATAAACTTTATTTCTTAAACTGGCGTTTCCATAACAAATGAGCTCCAACTAGAAATGGCACCTTCGCTGTGCAATGGGTACACCCAACATATGTTGAAGGGACAATAAAAGCTGAATTTTCAAATGAAATAAAGGTGTAGATTTTTAAATGTAGTTTTTTTGTTTTTTTTTTATTATTTTTTTAAGTAAGAATTATATATTATGCTTATTGATATTATTTGATAGTATGTATTTTCTTGAAAGCATGTAAAGTCTTTGTAATACGAATATTTTTTCATAGGATTTCATTAGGTAACATTTGTTAAAGTAAAGAAGAACAGTAGAAGAACTTGATGGATGGATCTCTCATCGAACACTTGCGGATAAGAGGTAGGGCGGATTGGGTGGATATAACAGAATAAAGAGCAAAAAAGAGATTTCAAATCTAGAGAAAAACTCAAAATTTATAGTGGTTCACCATAAATTGGCTACAGTCATTCTCAACGCACCAAATATCTTTATTCACTTTTCTGATATTACCCCATACATAGTTTGTACACATTTATTTATACAAACATAAACTAACAATCTAAGAGTAGAGAGAAGGTGAAAGGTCATGCGATCGTTGGAATTCACATTCCTAACAACTTCCCACTTGAAGCTAACATGTACAGTGAGGAAGTGACATCTCTACATTCTTGCTTTTAATGCTATGTAATAATCAGGTCCGTTGAAGATTTTAACTTCACAAAAATCTGTTGACACAAATTCACCCTTAAATCTAATAGTAGTGACACCACTTTCTACGTGTTTAGAATGCACACCTTCATCCATAGAAGAACCCTTGAACACATACATCGTACATTGACGTGCTCATGCACTCCCCTTTTCTGCAACCTTGTACATAACATCTAGAAGGATGTTATCCTTAGTAGGTGTTGCATTGTCGGGAAAATTAAGGTCATATAAACATACATATTGAGATTTGGTATCTCATTTTGCTACATCCATACACATAGTTTAACTTTGTATTTCCTAATATTATGTATATTATTTTATTTCGACAAAATGTAATCTTCAAAGCTTCTATAGAATGTGTTGGGGCTTTTTCTTGCAAAATCTTATACAACATCAATGCTTGACTCTATGCAACCCAATTTTTTATTCTATCAAACAAAATTCCAACTAACGAGGATTAAATCATCTTGCACTTCGAGCTCCACAGACTCAGACGGGTGTACCTAAAATGGTTCATTGTTCAGGTCATCAAACCACACGGTGGATATGTGTCTTACACACAGATATTCAATATGCAGATATAAAATGTTAATGTTATAGCTTCGGTCATATCTATAATGAACATACTAAGTTGATATAATTATATTATAGTGTTAATATAATAAATATTATATTATATTGTTGATTAAATTGACTTCATTTGTTATATATATATATATATATATATATATA
>MU222602.1:33915-54943 GCA_018584345.1 Thuja plicata
AACCTAAGAGGAACCGGCCTAGAATCCAGAGATTCATTCTCAACTCCCATCAACGAGAACGTTTCCATGTTTCAACAGGATAGCTAGATACCACATCAAGCTAATGGCGCAATCCTGATTGACAACATGCACATACCATGGATATTTGTGAGTATTTGGTGAATAACATGGGCTTGATATTGGGAGACCATTACTCTAAGTACTTGGTGAGTATCATGGATTTGATACTTGAAGACCATTACTCATAATTATCATTTTGAGCAATTGGTGAATATCTTGTGAGTTGATATTTGAAGACCATTGCTCTGAGCACTTGGTGAGTATCATGGACTTGATACTTGAAGACTATTACTCGTTATATCAGTAAAATGATATAAATTTGAAAATGATTATTTATACTCACTTATTACATTGAGGTAATATATATATCCTCCCTAGCTAAGAGGGAGTGTTAATGTTATGGCTTCGGTCATATCTATAACGAACATACTAAGTTGATATAATAATATTATATTGTTAATATAATAAATATTATATTATATTATTTATTAAATTAAAGTCATTTGTTATATATATGTGTGTGTGTGTGTGTTTGAGATATTATATATATAAATGAATATTATTAACAATATTAATATATCGACCGAGACTAAGTATTAAGCAGTAGACGACTTTATGTAATAGTCGTATGAGTCATTGTAACTATATAAATGAATAGTATGAGTAACACATAATAATATATGTGTTATGATACTTGGTAAGTATCGTAACACATATATTATTATGTGTTACATATTGCAGATTATATATATGTGCCATGATAACTATTACATGAAACGAATTGAATGATACATGTCTCATGTAGAGACACGACTCTACTACATAAAGGCATGTCTATACATGAGACATGATCCTATATTTATATGGATTTCAGATCTACACTTGAACACACATAAATAAATAGTAGTGTTCTCTCGAGTGCAGATTTATATATTGAATATAAATAAAATATATCAGTCTTATATACATAAGACACATAGTCTAATATATCATATCTGATCACATATTCTAACATAAATACTGTAAATAAAATTTTGATTAGTTATAAAGATTGTCATGCAACCCTAATCCTGACCATTGTCGAATCCTAGGGCACGGAGTCTAAATAAATGCTCATCCACCACACTAAATTACTGAAAACCAACTAAAACACATGATAGATCGAGATGTCTTACAACTCACCTTCTACAACTTAATCCCCAATTATCAAATTCATATTTAATTTATAAACCCCCTGAAACTGTTCTTAGGAATTACACTCCCCTTAGAAATAACCTTAAAACAGATTTCATAATTTGCCTTAAAAATCAATGAACTTGAAATGCCTTACAGATCAAACTTATAAGAATTAAAAGCATACACATGAAGACAACTAAACATCAAGAAGGGACTCCAATTATATTTTCATTAATAAGTATTGCTTCAATACATTCAGTATTGTTGGCTAAATATTTTGCAAGTCACTAAGACTACAACTTGACAAAATGTATCCTTTAGGCAGCAGTATGTGAGATTACTCTCTCCTCTCAGCAATAGGGGAGACTCCCTTCTTACCGCAGGCGGCTTCAAGTAAAATTGAACTGTAACACACATAGTTCTCCTTGCTACAGCAATACTGATGGCTCAAAGATTGACTTAAGAACAATCGTTTGAGACAACAATGAATTTATCTAAAGATGAAATGATACAAGAACTCAAATTCTCTTGTTCTTACTTCAAATACGTACTCTAGTTTTAGATATTCAAGAAAGCTCAAAGTATTCCCTTAAATATTGTCTAATTAATATAAAATTCCAACACTGAAGCCCAAAGACTTCATCTTTAGAATGTTACACCCACTACTCTCTATAGTAACCCCAATCTCCTAAAGCACAAAGTCTTCAAAAAACTTGGATTAAAGATGCTCTAATGAAATAAACAAGTTAATTATTCAATCTGAATCAAGGATTAACAAATGCTACATAAGAAAACATTCATCAATTGTCAAGACAACAACTCAAAGTTTGTCAATCTTTATTCATTTTATTCAGATACTCAACTCTCATACAATGAAACACAAAGTCTTCAAAATATTAGAGTTTTGCCTATAGTTTACTTTCACACAATAAAAGATCCATATTTACAATGAGCTCGCTCCTTTATATAGGAAAATAACAGAGAGGAAAGTGGAGAAGAATGGGGAAACCCTTAACCACTTTGATTTATTCAATCCTTATCTCTAACTAACTTTTACCTATTCAAAGCTTATCTACAACTAACTAACTTTTATTTATTCAATATTGCAAGACCTAATGTCCTTGTAGCATGATTACATGAGACTACTTTGCACGTGATACCATCACATGCGATTATATTTTTTTCTTACACTGCATGTAATTTGTCAATTACAAATTTACAAAATGCATAATGAAATATTCTAAGTGTTTGACAAGACATGACATCTTTTTGCATTATCCTCTGTCGGTCTTCATGTTGCTACAAGCTGCCCCATGGCTGATATGCTTAAGTTTGGTGAAAGCATCTCTAACCAGAACATGAGTCTGCATATCGCTTTGCATCATAATGGTGATCACTGAGAGACATCTTTGTTTCTTCCTATTTCATTTTTGAAAGCATTCTATGCCTGCAATCATTGCATCGCTTATCCCTTTCTTTGTATGACTCCATCATATGGTGTTTCCTACTTCATATGGTTCTGTAACCTTAGAATTTGTAATCAAGATTTTGAAACTTAATCACATGTTTGAGGAAGATCTCATTTCTCATTGCAACCATATGGGAAGTACTTTTCTTCTTGCAATACGAATCTTCATTTGTTTGAGGGGAAGAACATACATCTCATAAAAGGACACAAAAAGGTGGGTTTTTTTATTGCTTTTCATATTAGAAAGTTGGACTTCTTCTTTGATATGTAAGTATGAACATTATGAAAGAGGTGGGTTTTTCAATTCATAATGCATATTGGGAAGAACTTAGTATTTAGGAGGCACTGCACATATGTGGACAACAAGATTTAAGTTTGATAAAATGAATACATCAATGCATATATGCATGAGCAAATGTTCAATATGCAAAGTGGGATTTTTGGAAACATTTGCTTTTCATAAAAAGCCATGGAAAAAGCATGAAGGTGGGCTTTTCGAACGAATGTGCATATTAAGGGAAAGTCAAAAAGTGGGTTTTTTTGGATACTTTGCATATTGGAAGTTTCACACTTGTCTCTTCAACATGTAAATGTGAGAAAGTGGGTATTTTATCATATTTTGCACATGGGATCAGACTTAGTCTCTTTTATTCAGTTTTGGAAAGTCACCATAAAGAACGGGTTTTTTAATCTCGGCTGCATATGAGGATAAATGACACCCTCATGTGCAACTTAGAAGAAAATATAAGAAGAAGATTCTCGGCTGCATATGAGGATAAATGACACCCTCATGTGCAACTTAGAAGAAAATATAAGAAGAAGATATAAATAAAAAGACAATAAGAACATGCAAATCTGAAAGTGAAAATGAAAATGCAAAAGAAAAACAACTCTCTCTCAAGCTTGAAATTCTGGAAATAATTCAAGAATTTCAAATTTAGATTTTGAATGCAAACTTGGAGATATATAGGCCAAGATTTTGATTAAATCCTCATTCTTAATGAATGTATTTGCATGAGTCATAGAGAGAGGAATGAAAAATGTCCTCCATGCATTCTCACATTGCTTAAAATCAACAACAAACTTTGAAAGATTCAAATAAAAAACGTTAAAAAACGTGCCCTAGTTGTATTTGAATTCTACATGTAAAGTGGAAGAAAAACAACACTTTCGCATGAGTTTGCATTTCGATTTAAGCATGGAAGAAAATGTTTTAATTCAAGAAGAGAATGAAATGCAAAAACTTACCAAAAATGTAAGCTAGAAAGGATTCGCAAACTGCAATATGGAGATCAATCCAAAACATTTTCGCATATGGAGGTTCGATGACGTGTTTCTCTCTGCCCTTTCGCAGATAAGTGGAGAACAAATATTATGCGCTTTGACTCACAAATCCTGTCGCAACCTTTTATGGAGAACAAACGGGTTTTAGAAGTGCTTTAGCATGTGCTGAGCATTTGCACAAGGGCAGTGCTTTCATTCAAAACATATGCTATATGCCATGAAATCGATGCCTAGAAGGAGAAATTAATGCACTTTATCAAGCACTCAGCATATGCATATCAAAAGAATTTCAGAATTCATGCCAAAAGACATAAAAACAACACTCAATACTTTTCTAGTTGATGACGGGTTTTTCTAATAGCTTTTGCATATCGATTTCGCATGCAATCCTTCCTAAAATCGACGCCTGTAGACTTCTTCAATAAAACCGTGGACCTCTTTGAAGGAAAACAGGTTTTAAAGCACATATTACACATAACTTAGCCTGTAATTTAAGTAAAAATCAACGCCATACATTAAAAATGGTTTCCACATATATATCACTTTAAAAGCGACATGCAAAGCATCTGAAAAAATGAAGCCATGCACTTACCAAATGAAACCAAAGTATGACGGGTTTTAACTAAGAAGAAATATATGTTTCAACTCTCGACACATACATAAGTTCCCAAAAATGACGCCCTTCACTAAAAAGAGAGAAACGCACTTCCTTAAAACAATAGCATATGCTTAGAAAGCAAAAATCACCACCATTAGGAAAAGCTTTTTAGTTTATAAAGAATAGTGACAGGTTTTAACTGAGTTTCAAGTTTTAACATATAGTTTAAGAGTCTTTTTATAACATGCAACTCTCTTCAAAAACAACGCCTACTACATGGAGTAGTAACGAGTTTTTAAAGAAAAAAGCACATACACATGGTACAAAAATTGCCACAATTAGTTTTAATCTTGTAAAGACTTTTTAAAACAACTCAATTCATATATGTAATTACACCCAAAAAGCCCACTTACATCTTGTTACATGACTAGTAAGACTTTAAATAATATCTGCATGATTGCATATGCAAACGTGAATAAAAAGACCACTTATATGAAGAAGAAACGTAATCTTTTATATGCAACCTTGCATTTTTTTTAAAGAGTCAAGTTTAAAAAGTCCACTGTCATTAAAAACTATAGGAAAAACTTATCGGAATGACGTGAAATTTTGAAGTGATATTTTAAATCCACTCTAGTTATAAAAACAATTCCAACTTCATGCATTTAACAAGAAAAAGTCCACTTTTAAAGCCTTTTTTGACGAGATGTGCAATCTGTTAGAAAAACCCCACTAGCTGGATGCTTAAAACCTCTATAACCTGAGCTAGACAAACCCGATTGACCTCTAAGATAGCTCGAAATGAGCAAAATTGCGAAGGCTACAAACTCAAGGAAAAAACAAGACAAAACCAAACACGACCAAAAAAACCAAACAAAGACTCACCTTGAAGAATTTAAAGCACAAAATTTATGTAGGGTTGTCTAATTTTGCAAATACAAAATTGAGGACAACAACTATTTACTCAATAAACTAAAAACTCAAGAATAAAAGTCTAAACTAGAACTTACATTTACTGTTGATTGATCACTCATTGATCGATCCTTATACAATATTACCTCTTATTACATATACCTCTAGCAATCTTGGAATCCTATTACGAACCAAGATGCAACAAGCTACAGATTTCTAGGTGAAGACAAAATTTGCTACAACAAAACTGGAACTTGTAACAATATGTCAAGACAAGACTTAAACTACTTGCAGTTCCTTCGATAATTGGTGCCTTTGTCCAAGAATATTTAAATCAGCTTCTAATGTGTCTTGAGTAACCTTGGCTACTTTTAAATAATTAATTTCCCTATGCTCATAGGGCAGGCATCGAGTGTCCTTTAGTCTATAATCTCCAATGGTGGATCATCAACAACTGCTCTTTTCTTCTTCTTCAGGTTGTTGTCCCATTTTGTTACCTCTTCATCTGATGGCCACTCAAAATATTTTATCTCAACTAATTGCTTCACGGTCTTCTCCCACCTGGATTCGGTTATGGCTCTGGTATCAACAATGAACTTGGTGAAATCTGACTCCACCTTAAACATGATATTAAGTGTTTTGTTGAATGAGTCCATGTTCAAGGTATTATCTGTAGTTACAAATATATCTCTTTTGGGCATCTTCTCATCAAACTCATCACTCCAAGCAGTCATAGCCTTTAACTCTCCATTATCACTATAAATTGTAGGCACATAAGGACTATATTCAGGAACCAGCAGACTCAACTTTATCCTAACCTGGTTGTCCTTCCCCTTGAAGAATGAGAGAGATGTATTAATAGAATCAATCATGTCTCTTATGTTAGTGATAGTTTATGGTAAATCATGCCTATACCGCTACACAACCTCAAGCTTTAAGAATGTGGCTCCTTTGCCAGACCAAACAATAAACAATGGCTCTAGGGTAGCCAAGGCATCTGTGATATCTTTTTCAGTCCTTTGCAATGTGATGTGCAAATTGTGTACCACATCAATCTTAGTCTTTATAATTTGCATCATGTGTTGTAAAATCTCCATAAGTGCAACCAATGCAATCTCATTCGTATTGCTATATTATTCTTTCACTAGTACCTCATCAACCTACATAGGTTGTGTATCACCAGGAATTGCAGTTAGTCCTAAATCATTTTGCACCTCTATGGCTGCATCCTTCATCTCCCTTCCAACTGTTGTTGATTGCTGCAAATCTTTGATATGTTCCTTAGCAACATCCAATTGCTCCTGAGTGTAGGCACACTTCACTATCACCTCTTCATACTTCTTTACTTCAGTTAACTGGTGATAGGTTTCTGTATATCTCTTGAATATCTTCTCTGTCTTAGCTAAGTTTTAAAAGAATAGTTTTTGTAAAGTTGATGTGACCTCAGTGTCTCCAGTGTTCTGCAAGTTCCATACTATCTTGTCAACTCTTTTCTCCTGTTGGATGTTCACTAGGTGTGGTTTTTGGACAAAAGGTGCTAATTACCATAAAGCAAAAGTCTTTGATTTGGGATTAAAACCTGATCCTTTGATTATTTCCCCTATCTGCACCTTAGTCCTAAATAATGGGTCTGGTTGTTATCTAATTTGATCAATGACAAACGCTGACTGCATATCCCAATCTGACAATAAAAGCATGACACTTCTCTTTACTAGTTCTCTAGCTTGATCCTCTGTTATTTGTTATGGTTCAGGATCATATTCCTACATAGCTTTAATGATTTTCTCTTTCTTCTCTCCCTCATCACCTTCAAATGTGAGGGTTGATCTTAGCTCCTTCTCTTTTAGCGAGTACAATAGACTTTTGAACTCTCCAGTCTTTATGAATTGGTCATCTTTTAAGAATTCATTTGCCTGCAACTCCCTTTCATCTGGCCTTAAGACCATTGGAAATTCAATGCCAGATACCTTCTCTTCCTCAAAAGGAACAATGGTTAACTACTTCCTGGTATTCTTAAAGTATGGGTCCTATCCTGGGACCAACATAATTGCCTTGTTCCTCAATGTTCTCTCTTCTACCCTTGTCTTCTCCATGTCCTCTAAGGGATCATGTGTTGTAGATTCTTCCTTCCTCCTAGTGTTAACTTCTTCTTCTCAATCAATCTCAATGGCATCTGCTTCCTACATCACTACTTCTTTGGCATCTGAGCAATAAGCTGCTCATATACATCTATCATTTGGTCAAACCTTTGTAGGTATGGAGTGTCAGGGAAAAATATTGAAAAGGATTCATCCATCTCCTTCAATTCTTTCTTCACCCTTTTTAGGTTATCCCACTTCCTACTCCTTTCAGCAATCTCACCCAAATCCAGCATGTTCCTGATCAGATCTTCATACTTCAAAGGTTCATGATCTTTCACCTTTTGAAAGAAGGGAATCATCTCCTTGCATGTTTTCTTGATGAATCCCTCAGAGTCACAATATCTTGGGATAACACATGACATTCTAAATTGTCTTAGGAAATGATTCATTTGATCTAAGGATTTCTTCCGAATCTGGAAGTAATGCACCCCCACAACATAGGCAAAAGGTTCCCCTTTTGTGATGCTCTAAGAGGTCCTTTCCTACTAGGGTTAATTGCCAGTTGAATTCAATGCAAGAAATCCTAGGTGGCACTATCCTAGGAAAGACATGTGGTGGTTGGGGACACCCATAAACTCTAATAATAGTAACATTGTCAAACAAATAGAAATACCCCCAATTGTGCATAATAGACCAGTTCTCCATGAACTGCCTAGGTCTTAAAATTTTCATGACCCCTCCTATTAGCCTTTTTATGTTAGTTCCTAATATTTCATAAATAGGGTGCACAGTCCAATTTTGAAAACAATTAAAATTGGACATCCTAGAGACACTATCCCAAACTTGAGTCCACCTTTGAACTGGTTGCAAGCAATTGAATTCATACTTGAATAACTCAAGGTCATCATTCATACTCTGATGGTTGTAGTACATAATCAGGTGCATTAGCAGTAAGTAGTGCTTGAATCTGACTTATGCAGGCTTCTTGGTTGCTGCTATTTTCTTCAAGCCTTGCTGGAGCTCGCTAACTATCCAACCCACATAATCATAGTCTTTATTGACGTGGGGGTTTTGGATGTCCATTTACATTTGCAGTAAGTCAGCAGTCACTGTTCTATCCCCTTCAACACCCAGTACCTTGCAAAAACCATATATGGTGCACTGAAAGAAATGGTGAAACTTTGTTAGGTCATAGGGCGATATTAATTCCTCAGGAATAATTACCCTTCTGCCATCAGCCCTTGGGATAAACTTGGGCAATACATTCTTCTTGATAAGCATGTGGAACTTTTCAAAGTATTCCTTCTCTTTATCCAGCTCTATGTCTGTGCACATAGTACCAATGATGTCAAAGTCTCCACAATACTGGCCTGATCAATTATGACTATTTTAGACATTTCTTTCTTCCTTATTACTCATGTATCATCATCATACCTCCTAGCACATTGCCTCAGCAAGTCAACATCCTTATACACATCAGGGTAGATTAATTTCCCCAAATTTAGTTCCCAAGGGTTGGAAATTGGAACTCCTTTTACCTTGTTTTCCCAGAAAAAGTTGAATAAGAATTACTCACTCATTCATGGAGTGTCCACATTCTTACACTGGCCCCATGCATCCCACCACTGAAACTCATTCGCAACATTTGAATTTGAACAATCTGGCAACATCTTAATGAATTCATCAGAGAGTCGACTTCCCTTCTCCTTCTTAGCGAGTGACCCAGTAGTTGATTGGCTCATCTTAATAGACTTCTGTATCTGCAACTGAAAGCAACGTCTCTTCAACTACCAAGCTTTGGTTCTACAACTTCAATATTTGTTCACACAAAATCTTTATAAACAAAAAGGGCAAGGTACTGAGAATGACAACCTACATTCATTTATAGTTTTTTGAGCTACTTTCATGTCGTCACCTCGATGCACTGTCCTTAATCATCATGCAATCTCGCCAATGATCTATGCCTCATAAATTATCACCAAGTTGACACACTGTAATAACTCTGGTTTTCTGTTATGATTTCAAACCATAACTGTGCATCTTAACGGGTAGTTCTAGATATCATGATTTGATTGGGCAAATCTTCTATCCTTTTGCACTTTACACTTTATCCTTGTCAAATCACCAACACTTTTCATTCACCGCAGCGAGCTAGCGATGAACATTTCCTTTACTCTCGCCAAGTCGTAGGCATTTTTCATTTACCCTTGTTAACTGCTGCGAGTTGGCGATGAACCTTCATCTATCATACTCGCTAGATCACCAACACTTTTTACGAACTGCCTCATCCTTTGCGACCCAGCGACAAAAGCTTTCTTCTAACATCCTTTACTTATCACAAGCTCGCTATTTATTTTATCTAACTGCTCAATCTTTCCATGAGCTAGTGACAATGCCCTTTACTTAACATTTGCTTCTTATTGCCAACTCACCAACATTTTTTATGTAACCATCAACACTTCGCGAGTTGGCGACTAAACATTTTATTTCATCTCTTTTCCTTTATCGCAAGATCGTCGACATTCTTAACTTAACCACTTAATTCTCCGTGAGCTGGCGACTAACCTTCAGCTTTTCACCAAGAAATTGCCACTTGTCAACATCTCATCAACTCGTAAGAAAAACATTTCAGTCCTCAAAAGGGCATGCAAGCTAGCGATCAAAACATAAAACACTTACTCGCTAGATCACTAAGAAAAACTTAACCATGATATAAAATCAGTGATCTGGTGACAAGGCAAAAAAAAATGTTTGCTATGTCGCCATAGTTAACTTCAAATTTGTTAGACATTCATCGAGTCTGCGACTAACGTGAAACTTGACACTCACGCACTCGCAACGGTTATTGCAACATACCCCAAATAGTCCATGACCTAGCGATCAACATTACTTTCAGTTGGTGAGTCATCGACTAAGAACGAAAAGGAGACTTAACTTAAAACCCTTATTTAGCCATTTTCAAAAAGAATACGTGCAAGACTAGAAAGCGGGAAGAAAATTTTAAACATATTCTCGAAGGAAACATGAAACAAACCTAAGCCAAACCAAGATATGAAATGGAAAATTCATGACCAACAGGATGGTTGGACATATTATTGATTGATTTGTGTTAAATACTATTTCACACAAATATATCAACCCATGTTGTGTAATTTTCCTATATGGACATACATATTAAGCTATGTTTTATCATTTTTCTATATCCTAATGTATGTACTTTAACAAATTTTAGACAGTTACAATTATGAAGTGTATTTTATTTCCATAATATTATTTTGAAAAGTCTGACATAATTAATTAGTACATATACTATTAATAACTTATTTATTATAGTTGATTATATTAATTTATAGATCAATATATAACTTTTTTTTACATAAGACATCACTACAACTATATAAAACACCTCCATATTAACATGATGCTATGACACCATATATCTAACAAAGTAAAACATGAATTCATCCTTTTAACATAAAAATTGAAAGCATAAACAAATTTCTCATAATCTAACACAACAAAAACAAAATAATAAAAATACATAAATGATCGTCCTTATTCTTTTATTTTTTTCTATATAACATCTCATCGTATTATTTTAAAATCTAAAACATATTTTAATATTTTAATTAGAGTAAAAATTCTAAAATTAAAATCTATTATCTATTTATTTATATTTACAAGTAATAAGATATTTAATTTATATATTAATTAGATTCTAAATTTGAAAATAAAAATATAAAGTAATTAATGTCTATTTATTTATATTTACTATTAGTAAGATAATAATTTACATATTTAAATATTTTAAAAATAAAATAAAATAAATAGTTTTTTCAAATGATCAAAAGTTGGGTGTACTCATAAATATAAAGTTTTAAAAGAATTAAAAAATGCATGTTATGAAAAAAGGAAAACATTATGTCATTCATGCAATTCTTTATAAGATGGGCATCACCATTAAATTGGTATTGTTTCATGTAACCCGTGTCTAACGTAGAATATCTAACATACAGATTCTTTAATAGATTCATTTGCCAAAATACCAGCATTTGGGAACCAACAGATCAAGTGAAGGGTTGGTTAGTGTTTGTGTTTGGTGAGGTGGTAAGAGGATTTTGCTTCCAATATCGAAATCATGGCGCAGTGAGCCACACAATTTCATGGATTAGGGTGTTAATTTCTCTAAATAGGGGCAAACATATATGTGATGTATATGGTTCCAAAGGTTAATGAATAACTGAAATCTATTTTATATTTTCATGTTAAATTGGTGATTGATTATTTTTGGAAAACTCCCGAACCTCAGGACCTAGCAGTAAATGAATAAATTAATCTAGAGTCAGCAATATTCCATGACTTATATGGAATAGTAGCCTCCTATTTCTATTAAGTGTCTGAGCATACAATTTTTTGCTAAAATAATAATATTATAAATCAGTTTATTTTTTACATTAATTTTGTTGTTTTCATTTTCCTATGCATTGTGAAAGCTTATCTAGCAATAATTTTGGTTGTCAATGAGTAGGTAATTCTCACTACCTATTATCCAAACAAGTTCTACCAGTATTTGACAAGGTGGAGGGAACTACAAAATATCATCTCCCAACGATTGTTTCTATGCTCGAAAGAGACAACACGGAAGTTTCTACAAATCTCATTACTTCTGATATGATATTTCCCTGTACAATATGAATTGACTGAGTTGTTTTCGAGGGTTTGCGGCCTATCAACAAATGACTTCTTAGATGGGCTAGAAAGAAGCCTCACACAGGGCATACACTATGGGTTGGAGCATACACAGTTGTGCCTATTCGGTGGATAGTAGAAAAATGGACGGAGGATATGATCACAATCGTCTTGCACCCTAGAGAAGTAGTAACAACCATCGATTGTGCAACCTAGGTCATTCCTTTCATATATGAAACACCTTCCGCGTAATAAGATTATGACACAAGTGGCACAAGAAGTAATGCACATAAAGAAATCATTTGTTTGATTTTGTTTCAATAATTTATAATACTAAATGGAAGAATTGTACTAAAAGCTATTTGATTTAATAATTGCCAAGGTGATGTTGCATTATAGGGTAGATGGGGCTTAATTAAAATCAATAAGTAGGAGGCATTTTCTACACTAAGTTAAATTGTGGTATTATTATCAGAATTCATAATTAAACTATGTAGTTTTCGAGTCAAACTTATTGACTCATGTTTCATGAGTAGTGGTTCAAAAGAACCCCTATCTCATGAAAATGAATGGAATGGCACTCATTTCATTTAGGTGATGCTCACAACATTAGGCCTTCCTGAGAGGTCACGCAACCCAATATTGCTCCAACTCAAGCGTACTTAACCATGGAGTTTCCTTTAAGTTTAAGCCCACTTAGCTTGCTACCCCATTTGCAAAACCTTCAACAAGTGTTGTACCTTATGAACCATTCATTATAGATCCCCTTTAGCTCATTAATTTATAAGTATGAGGTATTTTCCACACTAAGTCAAATTGTGATATTGTCATCAGGATTCAACTATGCAGTTTTGGAGTCAAACTCATTGACCCATATTCCATGAGTAGAAGTACACAAGAACGTCGCTCTCGTGAGAATGAATGGAACACTTAGCACTCATTGCATCTAGGTGATGTTCACAAGGGTGAAGCAACAAGCCTTCTCGAGAGGTAACCCAACCCAATATTGCTCCAACTCAAGCACACTTAACCATGGAGTTTCCTCCAAGGTTAAGTCCACTTAACTTGCTATCGCATTTGCAAAACCCTCAACTTGTGTTGTGCCTTATAAACCATTTCTATCCCATTTGTAAAACATTCAGCAAGTGTTGTGTCTAATAATCATTCATTATTCTTCAACAACAATAAAAAGAAGTAGAAAAAACTTATTTGACTAGTCAATTTTTATAAAATAAATTGAAAATCCTTGTATAATTATATTATTTTTTTATTTTATTTAAAAGTTGTCCAATCAGGTGCAAAGTGTTGGCTGTAATTAGGAAAAGATGTATCTTGCCTTGATTTATAGAAGTGGAAATAGTCACTTCCAGAACCTTAAAAATAGAGCTCATTTGTTTAAATAGAAGGGGAAAGAAAATTTATTTTATATATATATTTTTTAAATTGAAGTGTGTGGTGTAAAAAATATTTTTTAACATGACCTTGCAATGGTGCGTCGTGTCCTTCAATATTGAGTGAGTTGGAGGAGACTATCTCATGACCATGTGTCAACCACAAGAAGCTCAAAATATTTATTTTTAAAATTAATATTCAATATAGATATTTTATATAAATTCAATGAATTTTTTTATTTACTATTCAAATGCACATGTTTTAAATATAATTAAAAATTCTATTTATATTATTGATTTTTGAGTGAATTTATTTGTTTAAAAAATTGCTTTATTTTACTTTAAAAGTATTCAATAATTTGTTTTTAATTTTAATCCTAAAAATAAATAATGTTTAGAAACAGAAGAGGAAGCTCTCTGATTTTTTAGCACTTTGAAATACTCCACATTGTTGTTGGCTCTTGCGTCTTGGAGATTTTAGTGCTTGCGCCCATTTCTCTGCTCCTGTAGGCAAATGTTCATCCTTGGTGGCTGTGCTCAGAATAGATGGAAGAAAACCTATAACTTCGTGCAGTGATAGAGTTATGGAAGAAAACCTAACTTCATGTTAGCATGCATCCACAACCAATTCGCTTGGATGGTATGGTTTAAGAAAGGGATTTTTTTCATAGAAACAAGTCGTAATATGCATATTCACATGATTACGATCGAACTTAAGCAACCTCTAGTCCTACCTAGATCTTACAAAGGTAGAGAGAGTTCATGGCGGATGAAATCTACATATTTCCACGTGCCAAAGGGTTTTTATCCTCATATTTGAATCCCCTTCAAATAAGAAATGGATGTTGGAAAATGGGGCATTGGACTTCTAAGGAGACTTTTTATGCATGAAACTCTAGTTTCACCTTTGATTCATGATATGAGTCCTTCTCTTCTCTTCTCTTCTACTTTTATATGGGTGTGGTTACCTTTTCTTCCATGTTAATCCTGGGAATTGCATTATTTGGAGGCCATAGGTAATGGTATAGACGAATTCCATTGATGCTCAAATAAAACAACTAATTATAAAATATGGGGGCTTAACTTAGTGAACCTAAATCACAACACGTGCGTTTGGCATACTAAAGAATCCTCGTATTTTAAAAAAAAATTGCCCCAAACTCTTTTTTTTGCCATCCCCCTTCAATAACCACCCAATAATCCCCACATTAATTTTCCTATATAACCCCCAAAAAAATTCCTCCCCCTTATTTAGGCAATATATTGCCCCCTTTTTTTGCCCATTTTAACCCCTCAATATGAATCCACGTGGTATTAAATTGCCTCTTCAGTGGAGACCCCGTGTTATAAAAAGCCCCAAATGTACATGGATCTGTGTGGAAATGGACCTGTCCAAAGGGCTCCCTACAAATATCTCAATTAAGGTGGATGATCATTGTTGGAAACAACCAATTGATTATAGAATATTTTCGGATGTAGAAAACGCTTCTTAACAGAAGATATCATTTCCCAATGTCAAAAGTTGCAAAACAACACTCCAATATTTTTGTTTTTATTACTTGAGATGACATCCAATATACAAAAAGGATAGACCGTAGCACTCACATACTTTAAGCATTCAACTAATTCATGATTTTATTATTATTTATTTATCTATTTTATTTGAACTGACAAGTGCCCAATGCCTACATATTGTCCAACAACTTGTTTGAATATTAAGTGAAGATATGTTCCCAATAGAAAAACTCAAACCTCATAATTCCTAAGGCTAGATTTATTTAATGCATGTACATATTCTTGCATAAATTGCCTGAAAATTGATAATCATGAATCAAAAATTATTATTATTTGTCAATGATTTGACAATGATACTTATGGATATGTGTCCATCGTGTAATGTTCAAAGATATACTAATATTGGATATATAAAATTAAGTCTCCAATTTTATCCATAAGAGAATACTAGTTAAGCCTTGTTGAAAGTATAAGTATATGGTGTAGTTATGATATAAAATAGATCTTTAGGGAAGGAGCCATTAAACTTTGTAGGAGATTGTTCAAGTAAAACTTTATGGAAGTTTGCAACTGTATAAGGTGAAATGGTTATCAATTGTAGATTCCCACTTCACCAATACATTAGGGATTAGGGTATCATCACCTATAGGATAGATCCAACAAGTGCAACCAAGTAAGAAAGGGTACAAGCACGAAATCTATGTTTTATTGGTTTAGGTTTCTTTAATCCCCAAGGTAGGATATGAAAGAGGGGAAGATGTATAAATATGATCTATGGAATCAAATACAAGAAAGAGAGGTTATAATGTGTGCACCTAGAAATGAGAGAAGGAGAATAAATTTGGAGACTGATTTCCTATCTATCAAAGTTCCAAAATGACCTGATTCTTGAACCCGACACTCTGCAACTTGCAATAGAATTCTATAAATTTATGTTCTGTCTCAGGAATAGGTTGAAAGTGGTTGACCTATACCGAGGTATAGGTCAAAGTTTTGACCTATACCCAATTTACTCAAAATGAGAAAAAAAAAGTGGATCTGGGCGGCTCTTTTGACTATCTTTTGGGCTCTGTAACTAGATTCTGCGCTCTGAATGTTAGGGTATATGTTGAAGGTTCGACCTATACCCAATACTGTTAGAAATTGGAACAAAAAATGGATTTGGATAATTCACCCAAATGGGTCCCCATATTTGTAGCTAAACATGTACTCTGAAACCTGCAAATCTAGAAAAGTGTGTATGTGGGTGGCTATATAGGGGTTTGCCTTAGTCAACCCCTCATTTTGGTGATTTCCACCTCCATGAATAACCATTAGAAAAGGTAGAAAGTATGTAGTGCTTATGTATCTAGATTGTATGTCTCAAATGCAAAGGAGCTAGAATATGTGTATGCCAAGATTTAACCCTAAAGAGTGAAACCCTGTCATGTAAATGCAAACAATATGTAAATTTGAATGCATGTAAATGTGATCATGTAAATATAAACTAACAAAGCATAGATCTTAAAAACAACAAGGAAATCATACCAAGCCCCCAAGGGAAAAAGTTCACCTAGCCATCTTCACAATCTGTTTGAAACTTCATGATGTAGAAAAGGATGTCTTGAAATGCTTGTTTGGAATACTTGAATAAGATCTTCAATAATCAACCCTTTCTTCAATGGATGTCCTCAAGTTTGGGCTTCCACCTTGCAATTTCTTGTTGTGAGCAAATTGGGATGTCCACCTTGTAATTCATCTATGCATATATGTTAATTTGGAAATAGGTTGCTTATATAGTGGTTTCGGGATTCAATTTTGCGAAGATCGACCTTACTGAGAAGGAAAAATGAAAACACCTTGCATTGGACATGGAGCTTATCAAATTTAAACCCCTGAGGTATAGGTCGAAAGTGGTTCAACCTATATATATATATATATATATAGAGAGAGAGAGAGAGAGATTTTTATTAAGGTTCATTAGGGTTAATTTACATTTATCTAATTAACCTTAATAAATAATAACTAACCCTAGAAAACCCTAATAATACTAATAAACCCTAATATGCTCAAAAATTGATAAACTTAAATAAACCCTAAACCTGGAAAAATATAATTCTTAATTAACCTTAATAAACCTTAAAAATACTAATTAGATAATAGACCTCTTTACATACCTCTCCCTCCCTAACTCTAGGGCGAGGTAGGTAGGTAGAGATGCAAGTAGAGAGAGAGGGAGACAAAGATATGGAGGGAGGGAAGGAGGTAGAGAGAGAGAGAGAGAGAGAGAGAGAGAGAGAGAGAGAGAGAGATGCATGTTAGGTTTACAAATATTTAGGATAAATATTCAGGCTATGAACATAGTAGAGAGGGAGAGAGAGTGAGGGAGGGATTTCAATGCAAGATCACAAGGGCTTCACTTAGTGAGCTTAAACCATAGCACATGTGTTTGTGGCATACTAAACAATCCCCCTATTTTCAAAAAATATTGCCCCAATCTCTTTTTTTGTCACCCCCTCCAATACCCCCTAGCCCCCACCCCAAAAAAACCCCTTCCCCCTATTTAGGTAATATATTTCCCATTTAAAACCCCCAATATGAATGCACATGATATTGTGTTGCATGTTCAGTGAAGACCCCGTGTGCAAGATAGATCAAATTAAAAAGGGAAGGAGCGAGGGAGAGAGGGAGAAAGGGGAGATTGAGATAAGTAGAGAGGGAAGGAGAGAGAGTGTAAGGTAGAGAGGGGAGAGAGAGGTTGCATAGTGAGAAGTGAAGGGAAGGATGTAGTGAGGAGAAAGGGAGAAGGAATATAGAGATAAGTATGTAGGAGGAGAAAGGGAGAAGGAATATAGAGATAAGTCTATAGGAGGAGAAAGGGAGAATGAATATAGATATAAGTATATAAGAGGAGAAAGGGAGAAGTAATATAGAGATAAGTATTTAAGGAAGGAGAGGGTAAATGAGAGAGAGAGAGAGAGAGAGAGAGAGAGAGAGAGAGAGAGAGAGAGAGAGAGAGAGAGAGAGAGAGAGAGAGAGAGAGATNGAGAGAGAGAGAGAGAGAGAGAGAGAGAGAGAGAGAGAGAGAGAGAGCTATTTTTTTCCTTTTATATATCACCATAGTGTACAAATTATACATTTTACACTCAAGTGAACAAATAATAGGTAGTTACAAGGGAGTTAGATTGGGCCCATGTTTGAATTGTAAATTTAGACAAGGATCTAGTTAATTGCCAACTTTCACATATAAACATGTTATTTGTATTCTATTCATTGCATTCAAGAGAAATGGGTCAAGGTGAGTCCAAATGAAGGGGAAGAGTGCTAGGTGTGAACATTTCACCCTTACATGCATTGTTACTTTAACTTGCATGTGAACTATTTTGAAGAATGTGAAAATATATAACCAACCAACAAAAAGTAAATAACAAGCATTCCCACTCAAATAATATAAATACAGATGATGATTTCACCTACACTCCTCGAAATGAAAGATTCACCTTCAAAATGAAAACTCCAAATTGAAACCTGTAAGAAAATCTCTGTCAGTAACATATAATGAAAACCTAAAGTAATAATTAAGATAATTGTTTGACAATATCAATAAGCAAAAACCTAAAGTAGGAATTAAGATATTTGCTTGACAATATTAATGATCAAAAATGAAATTAGAAAAAGAGATAGGGGGGGACTTCCAAGAAGTCCACCCTTAAAAATATCCCTCCAACAAGATGGGAGTGGTATAAAAAATTAATATAATTTATATATTAATTATTAAATTCAAAATAAATTTATGGTTGATATTTTTAATTAATCTAATATATTCATGAGAGTTCTTTTCTAAACTAAATTTGATTGAAGTCATGCAATTTCCAAGTCTATTAATATATGTAAGGTAGATTATTGGAGTAAACTTTGTGTAATTGTTTTTTCCCTTCAACTTAATGGTCCATGATTTACACGCATCATTCTAATGGTGCAAAAATTACACACAATTTAAAAATTAAATAAGAAACAACTCCTTATTAGGAAAAATGATAGATAGGTTTACCATATTTTTCCTTTTTTTGTTTGCTTCCAAATTTTGTTTGCATGAAATTATAAGAATTTCATTTAAAAACACCAATTAAGAAAACTAGCTCCACAAATTATTGCTCAAAAAATTGAACTTGCATATGAACTATTTGGAAGAATGTGAAAATATATAATCAACCAACAAAAAGTAAATAACAAGCATGCCCACTCAAATAATATAGATACAAATGATGATTTCGCCCACACTCCTCGAAATTAAAGATTCATCTTGAAAATGAAAACTCCATGTTAAAACTTATAAGAAAAAGTCTCCATGAGTAACATAAAATTATAACCTAAAGTAAGAATTAAGATAATTGTAGTAAGGAAAAATCTAAAGTAGGAATTAAGATAAATTGCTTGACAATATAATGAGCAAAAAAGTAAATTGGAGAAAAAGGAAAGCCTACCTAAGAAAATACTATCCCTCCAACAAGATGAGTGACATAGAAAATAAAATAACATTAGTTTTATAATAATCATTAAGTTCAAAAAGAATGAATCAAAATAAATCTAAAATAGACTTATGCTTGACATTTTTAATTAAAATAAATTCTAAAATTCTCTTCTAAACTATATTTGATTAAAACATACAATTTTCAAGTTAATTAAGATATGTAATAATTTTTTAGTAAATTATTTTCCCTTCAACTTCATTATCTATGATCTATACACATCATCCTAATGGTACACAAAATTATAGATAATTTACTTAAAAAATTTAAACATAATTATATTTGATTTTTTAATAAAAATATTTTTAAAATCTTTTATAAAGCAAGTCTTAGACCATCAAATTTCACTTACTTGGCCTCTATTATTTTTCCTAATTTTACCCATGACATTATCAACTTACCTCATGTCCTCTTAGTAGGATTGCTTATCAACAATTTCTTTAATTTCTATGTAAATTTTCAATTAGAGGAAAAAGACAAATTAAAATCTTTCTCTAATTTAAGAGAGTTAAAAATTAAATAAGCAACAATAATTATTAGAAAATATTAGAAAAATTACAAAATGTTTCTACTATTTTTGTTTGCCTCCAAATTTTGTTGGCACTAAATATTATAAGAATTTCATTTTAAAACATTGATTAAAAAACCAGCTCCATAAATTATTGCTCAAAAAATTGAACAAATACGGGTAACAAAAATAAGCTAAATAGCAGCATAAGGACCTACTCTGAGATTTGCTTCCCAGCCTTTATCGTGGAGATTTCATGCAAATTACCAGACACTTCGCTTTGTATTCAGTCGGTGATCAATAATTTCGTTGCTTTGTATTCAGTCGGTGATCAATAATTTCGTTATGGTTGGAAATTGCAGGTGACTTTCAAAGAAATAATTGTTTTATTTAATAACACTTTACATTAATGGCGCCTTTGACAGGCTTTCTTTTCTCTATCCATTCTTCATTAAATTGTCTTGTCATGCCCGCATGCCATCTAACGTGCGCCGGCTGAAGTGTCTTTGTCTGCATATCTCTTTATTTGTGTACTTAGTTTCCGAAATCTCATCTCAAGTATTTAGGATTCAGATTTCTCTGTATATTTAGTTTCCGAAAATCTCATATCAAGTATATAGAATTGAGATTTTTCTATATATTTAGGTTCCGGAGATCTCATCTCTGAGTCAATCTATATATTTAGTTTCCGCAAATCTCATTTCAAGTATTTAGGATTGAAATTTCCGGCTTAAATTGGGGGCACAATGTCTGATTGAAGTATTTGTAGGGAAGGAAGAAGCGAATTCGACATAAGCAGATGGATAATTCAGATTCGAGCCAGGGCAGTACTGATGCT
>JAGRRI010107884.1:0-18357 GCA_018584345.1 Thuja plicata
GTGTTTTACTAAATTTTGGTTGACTTTTTGGTGCAGGAGCAGCTTAGGGTCCTAGTTTGATTGTAGTTTCAATTTTTTCTTGTAGGTGGTTCTAGCCAACCACCAATGAATAAGGACTAAGATAAAGTCTCAAGGTGTGTGTGTAGATAGGATTTTTTAAGTTTTGCCCTTGGTTTGGTCCAAGAAGGTCCTAGGTAGTCTCTTTTGCACTAGGTGACTAGGAAAGTCAAAGTTGGTCAAACATTGACCAAAACCCCAAAATGAAGGGACAGATGTTATTTTGTTGTTTTTAGGTGATTTGGGATCCAATAGAGTGATTTTGGATCGATTTGAGAAAGTGAGAGTAGTTGTAAGGAAAAATTGCAAAAGTTGCTCATGACAACTTTGCAACTTTGCAAAGGCTTCATGACAACATTTCCTAGAATGTTGCATTTGGCATTAAATGGGTCCAAATCCCAACCTTATGGTCTGATCATGTGGGAATGAACTATATAAGGTTACCCAAACCCTAATTGAAGGGTTGGTTGTCAGGTTGTATGGACTGACTTGGGGGAAGCATTGTTTTGGTAATACAGAGACTAGTTTTAGCCATCATCCAAACCCTAATGGATTGAATGACATACTGTAATGCTTCAAAGTTGTATTTATTTTTTATTTAATTAAACTTTGTGCAATCAATTTTAGATTTTTGTGCATTTCTTTGGCATTTTGTAAATTCTTTAGTTTCTTATGGTTCGTTGTCCTGAATAGTGCTAACCATGTAAATGTGGTTCCTTCTTGAGTTTTCGTGGTTGAATCTCAATGGCCACTTGGGATCAAGAAGGTAACTATATCTACATAGTGTAAATATGTATTTAGGGTTCATTTTATGCAAGGAAGCTATTATTGCAAGCAGGCCCTAGGCAAGTACAAAGGTATCCGGCTAGGAGTTTGCACAGTTGCATATGCAAGAAGCCTTGTTTAATGGATTGGTTTGTGCCAATCATGAGTGGGAGATTGTAGGGATGTGCAACATTGCCATTTGTATGCAAGGAGAAGTGAAAAGGAGTTCATCAGATAACATTGGGAGAAAAAAGAAGTCAGCTTGGTCTACATGCCCTAGAAACTCTTAAAAATAGGTGTTTCCTGAAAGTGTTATGTACAGACACTTTGGAGACCTAAGACATAGGAAATCTTGAAGCCTAGGAGGTCCTTAGAAAGAATCCACAGTCATTTTGGAGGTTTTTAAAGAGAAGGTTGGAGTAATTATGAGATTACTAGTTTTAGGAAGCCTAATTGGGCTAAAAAGGCTATAAGGCCTAGAAACTAGGAAAGTATGAACTCAATGGGAAATA
This sequence comes from Thuja plicata, assembly GCA_018584345.1. Classification (NCBI taxonomy): domain Eukaryota; kingdom Viridiplantae; phylum Streptophyta; class Pinopsida; order Cupressales; family Cupressaceae; genus Thuja; species Thuja plicata. The sequence continues at coordinate 1,335 of JAGRRI010107884.1, forward strand.
TTTCAAAGAACCTATCAAAGTGATTCAAGATTAATTGAAAGAGAAGGGGAAATATTGGTTACACCTATTTCTATTGCCAAGAATAGTTTGGAGCATAGTTGCCTTGATTGAGTATATGGATGCACATTTGAGTTGTGAAGGATTGAAGAGTGTTTGAAGTTGGTGAAGAGATCTAGTTGGAGTAGAGGGACCATAGGGTCATCCTCTGGTTAGGGTAGAGATAATTACCCTAGTAAGGTCATAGGAAATGCCTTGAGAAGAGAAAAGAAATCTCTTGTGCGTTAGAATTCCCCATCACTTTTCTTCTTAGAAACTCATTTTCTCCTTGCGTGACATGAATTTAATTACTCTTTCACTTGAGATGGTGTTGTTTTATTTGTTCTAATGTGAATTTTTACTTGGTAAAAGGTGTTTTTGTTCTCATTATTGATTTAATTGCAATCGACTATTCTATTGTTTGTTCTTTCCTCATGCCGATGACATTGATTTTGATCATTTATTTCTAGCAGTGTCTTTTGGTTTGATATTTTAGTTTACTTTGTTTGCATGAGAACTTGTCTTCTTGCATTAATATTTTTTTTAGCACAATTATTTGAATGCTCAATTTGTTGTCTTTGCATGTGGTGACTTGTCTATAAATTTCTTTTAAGGTGAATATTCACTTGCTGGAGCAAAATTTTGAGCTTTAATTTTGGTTTTTTGAGTCTATTATTTCCACTTAAGCTTTTGTCTTCCAGATATACAAATCATTTTTTATTTCCTTTAACTTCTCATTTATTGACAACTCTTTGCCACATCATTGGAAATATTGTGTGAGGTGTGGCACTTAGATACCTTTTCGAGACAAAAGCTAAAGAACTTGTAGCTCTTTAAAATATTATAATCTATAAAGGTTGACTCATGAGCTTGGTTGTATTTTACTTTGTGTAAGGCATTTTATTTGAAGCTTTTTGGCCAATACTTATGTTTTCCATGTTGCATTATAGGTCATGCTAATTGTATTTATAAATTACATGTGTGTACAGTAATTTGGTATGATATTGTGTTGATCAATAAGCTGCAATGGAGGAAGATGTCAACATGATTGGCAATATTGTTGTGAGGTAGAACTTAGATACCTTTTCCAGATAAAAGCTAAAGAACATGTAGCTCTTGAAAATCTTCTAATTTATAAAGGTTGATTCATTTGCTTGGTTTTTATTTTTTACTTTGTGTATGACATTTTATTTAAATTTTTTTGTGTAATAATTATATTTTCCATGTTACATTTTAGGTCATCCTGATTGTGTTTACAATTACATGTGTGTACAGTAATTTGGTATGATATTGTCTTGATTAATAGGTTGCAATGGAGGAAGATGTCAACATTAATCCTTGAATACAAGATGTTTTTGTTGACATTGTGATGGATTTTGGAGGTGAACTGATGAGTTTAAGTTTGTCATTGATGGAAGATTATTAATTCTATTAGATTTGATGAATTGGTTACAGTTATCGATTGAATTGATGAATGGGTGAAGAAAGATATGCTAAGTGTTCTGACCAGTGAGCAGGAAGATAGTAACAAAATGAGTTCTGAGTAGCTCTCGAGATGGTGAAGAAATTGGGAAGTGTGATCGTTACCAAAGTCTTCCTTTGGTCAGAGGAGTTTAGATGTACATGACAAGGACTGTTAACTCAACATTTTGAGAAAGTTAGTATTTTGGCGATTGTTCTATATGAACCAGTTGAGTTCCTGATGATCAGATGGTTAAGCTGGTTAAGTTAATGTCGGTATTCTGTATTAAATATTTGTTTTACATTTTGGGCCGACTTGTTAAGTTTTATTGGTGTATATTTTCATGAGTTAAATCAAAGTTGAGGGACAACTTATTGTTTTTAATGTTTAATCGACTTAAGAACAACTATATAAAGAAATCCTATATCATATATTTAGGATTTTTTATTGTGTTTTTGATATTTACGATCAGAAATAGAGGTAGAGTATTGTGTCAAGAGTTTAGAGTCTGAATTGGATCTTACAAGAAAGCAATGGCATTCCTAATCAGTGATTTGAGTTTATTGCTCAAGGTTAAATCCCTTAATAGGGTGGACTTTAATAGGTCTTCATGTTTAAATCCTCTAACATGGTGACTTTTGAGAAGGAGTTCTAAATCCTCTAGCGAGGTAGATCTTAAAAGGTCCATTTGTACTTCTAACAAGGGACTAGTCACTCTTAACTGGGTGAGCCCCTGACAAGGTATTGTAATCTCCTAACATAGAAACTCTTTTACTACAGTGAAGAGATTTGTGGGTTTCATCCCCACCTTGGTTTTCTCCCTCTTACAAAGGTTTCTATAATAAAAAATAGTGGTATTATGGTTTATGCTTTGTGGTTGATTGGGATGCTTTACATCTATTGCATAGTTACAGTAGCTTGTTTATTTTGTGGAAGTTACTTAAAAGCATAATCAGATCATTGGTTGAATTATTACACTTTATGTTTGCACTGATCCCCCCCCGCCCCCCCGTCTCAGTGATTCTATATATTAACAATTGATATTAGAGCACAATGCCCTTAAAGAAGTCTAACAGCTTGCATGAGATCCTTAAAGGATACATTGAGTTTAATAGAAGACAACTTGCTGAGTCTGAGGACATGATTGAGAAACATAAAGACCAGTTGAATATATATAGGGGTAAGAGGTAGGAGCTTCTACATTAGTTGAGTGAAAGTCAAGATCTTATTAAACACCTTTCTAAGCAAAGTGGATCTGATGAATCTGAAGTTGAAGTTCTAGCCTTGGAGAATGAGCAGCTTGCTAAGGATAACAAGAACATGCACAAAGTGCTTGAAAAATTGAAGAAAGATGAGAAGAACATGTTGTGCGTGTGTATTTGGGAACCTGTTAAGAACGGCACAAACACTCAATAAGTCATTGCATTAGCTTGAAAGGTTAGATAAAGCATACAAAACCCACTAATATCGACCTATTGCCTTCTAACTAGAAAGAGTGTGATTAGTTACATATCATCCCTCAGAATATGCTACAAATCAGTGACATATACTATCTAGCATGAAGGATTTAGATTAAAAACAAGCTAAAAGATATGAAAAACAAGTATCCTAGCTCTAGCATGTGAATATTTAACAATGAAAAAGCATGGAATAAGAAGTGCAATATGATTCTAAGGGTAATCCAACAGCATAACAATGTAATTTTGATATGATGTGAAGGCTCATTTGCTCTCAAAATAGGCTTCTATTTATAGAAGAATGGGAGAGAGAGAGGGGGGACAATGTTCATTTATGAATTAGAAGACCCATAAATGAAGATGTAAGAAGCATTAATGCCCAAGGCATTAATAAGGCATGGGAGAGACATAGGCTTAAGGTATCTTTCATTAATAAGGCATTAATAAAGGCCTTTAAGAAGCAAGGGAGGGTGGCTTGAGAAGGTGGACCTTAAGAAAGTCCAGCTTGAGAAAGTGGAAATTCTCAAGTTGGTGGAGTTGCTAAGCATTCCTTAATGGAATGTGACAACATTAGGAGGTGGGTTAGAATAGAATTTAGGATTAGGATTAGATTAGCATGGGTGAATGGGTTGAGAAGGGTTAGAACCCAGGGTAGAAGTGGGTCAGATAGGTTAGGTTGGGGTTTAGGGGAATATTAATAAATGGAATAAACTTATTTAATTCATTTAGAAATATAGGAATTAATTATTTAAAAAATGAAATTTCTTTTTAATAATTAGGGGACTATAGCCATTTTAATTAAATTAAATAGGCTAGGGGAATGGGTTATTTGCAAGAGGGTATTTGATTTTGGGATTTATTTAATTCCTTTATAATAAAATACTATAGCCATGTTTGATTTTGGTTTGATTTAATTCGTTTGAATATGATTTAAATCATATGGCTATAATAGTTAATATAATTCAGTGATAAAAATCACCTAGGACATTAAATAGATTCGAAGATTTATGCCAAGCAGTAATAGGGTCATTTGGACATAATCGAGGGTATGATCACACTCAGGGAAAATAGGGTCCATAGTTGGAATAGACCAAATTTAGGTGGTTACATTTGTCCCTCTTTGAATTGATGTGCGAGCAGTGCATTGATTCAAAGAAAGTTTTTGATTTTGACTTCAGAAAGATTGAGAATTTCGTTCTTGGTTGTCAAATGAAATGTTGATGAGATCAGTCTCGCTCTTGATCGAACCAAACTGATAGAATTGATTTTGAACTTGGTTGTCGTTCAAAGATCAATAAAATATTTTAAAAATACCAATTCTGAACTTGGTTATCGTCCAAAAATTGATAATACTGATTCTGAACTTGGTTGTCGTTTGAAAATCAGTAAGAAGCTGCCAGGAGCTTTAAAAATATTCTAAAAATGAGGAAACATAAGATATCCAGCTCATGAGAACCAAAGCTTTCTATCCAACAGATCCGACTTAGTCAAGGAAACTATTATGTCCCTAGTTTGTTTGATAACGAAGTCATTTTGATGTTGTTTTGAGCAAAAATTTAATTGATGATAGTGTGATCATGCCCCTTCGGGAAAGAAATTGAAGGAAAATAAATAAATCCCCCAGTTGAAAAGAACAGAACACTTGTAGGAAGTGGTAGGGCAAGAAAGAGTGGAGTAGAAGAAGGTGTGTTTAAAAAATAAACACACGATTACCAAGTTAATTACGTGAAAAATGAGTGATAAAGCTGATAAAATGATATTAGACCAAGATGTATGATGAAATGTGTAGTATTTACCAATGTGGTGAATAAATGGACCAAACCCATAAGTTTTGAAACTGTCACAAAATTTACATGGTGCTACTGAAAACATCGTAGGCACCTTTGATTTGGTTCCCGATTGAGTAAAAAGAGAACACAAATGATCTTGTAGTTGTCCAGGAGGAGTTTCAGAACCCCTAAATGTCTCAAAAGGCCCATATAAGCCTCCAAAATGAACAATTCACTATTTATTTTTACTTTCAGCTATAGCAAATTAGAGAGCTCTACAGAGAAAATGGTGGTCCCCGTGAGGAAACATCGATTCAATATGAGCCGCCGACACCAGCGACTAGCCGACTACCCACCACCGGTAAGTGCTCGATAAACTACCCTATGAATTTTGCATTTTTGAATTTTATGCATTTTTGTGTATTTTAGAGCCTTGTGAAGTTAGGATCACATTTGGGATTCTGGATCACATCCTGTCAATTTCGACTCGCATCCAGTTTTTCCCAAATCGTATCCAGTTTTTCCCAGATTCTGTGTCACATCCGAGTTTTCCCGAATCGCATCTAGTATGAATGTTTTTGCTTTGTTTTTAGTTAAAATCTATCAAGGGATCGCATCCCGTTTACTTGGGATCATACCCCGCATTTAGGATTGCATCCCATTTTTTGGGGATCGCATCCTATATACTCAATCGCATCGTGTATTTCCAGGATCACATCTGGTAGAAAACTTAGGTTTTTAATTTGCTTTGATCTATTTGTATCCTATGAAATTGGAATGACTTAGCGGAGTAGGAGTCTGCCCCTTGTTGTAGATAGAATGTTGATGTTTCATTGTGTTGTCAAAAATTAGGCCCAGTTTGAGGTAGTCGCCTTTCGCGGCACTTATCCTACGCGGGTTCTTGCATTGTCTGGCCGTCTATCCGATGTGGATTGCTCAGAGCGGAGAGAGATGCCCAGGCCTGGGCAGTAGTCCATCAGGGACAGAGGGTGACATATTATTACTCCTTGTATCATGCAGCAGTTCCTGAGGGCCAGAGAGCACCATCCTTTTCTCGTGTAGCTCAGCAGTCTGAGGGGGCCATGCCGCCTCTAGCAGCTTCTTTCATGCCACATCCTCCTCCTCCTCCTGACCAGGGAGAGGGGTCGGGCCATAGTTGATTTTATTGTATCATTTTGTTCATTTTGAGATCATACATGTATATCTAGATCCTGCTAAGATCCTCTCTTTTGTACATTACATTCATTCGTACATATATCTGATTCTCTTTTTGGCATACTGATACTCTTTATGCTCACTGATACACTGTATACTTTCTGATATACTTTATGCTTTGATTTGTACCATGTTTTATGATGATATATATTTGATGTAGTTTCTTGATTCTGACATGTTTCATGTGGTAAATGTATCCATTTTGCTTTCCATAGACGTGATAAATGTATCTTTTGCACATGTGATGATATCTTGATCTCGTGATGAGTTAGTTCATAGATGATAACATCATTTCATAATGTGGATGTGATGAGTTTTTACTGATATAAATATGTTATAAATGATAGCTATGTGAAAATGCAAAATGTATTTTTCTTTTGTTTTTTCAGTTGTGCAAAATAGATGTATGGATGCACTTAGGATGTAGAAGTAAAAATGCAATACATGGATGCTTTATTTTTTGTATTTTCCAGTTTCTTCTTTCCAATGAATGCAAAATGTATGCTATGGATGTGTAATGATATTTGATATCAATAATAGAGATGATGTAATTATCTTGATGTGTCAGAAGAAGATAGAAACCATGTTTGAGTTTAAATTTCCTTATGTTGTTATTACTGTTATAAATGCATCAGGCAATCTTTAAATGTAGCTATATGAAGACTCTTAGGACTTGTCACTGATTTAGCAAAGTTTGCAACATTTTTATCATCATTGGGCGGTTTTCAAAATGGATACCATCAGATAGTACAACCATCACTAATACTCACTGATATTATGATAATATGAATACTATGTTTTATTGAAATGTCAGAAATAGACTTAGGCATCAAGGAATAGAAGCCAGGATGACAAAATAGTCACCTTCCTTTTAATATACCAGATTCAGATTAAGGCAAGATAATGGACCCGCAATGACCTTGAAAATTCATATCTTTGGGTAAATTATGATTCATATACCTTAGTGAGAATTTGGATCAGAAAATAGACAAGGAAATTGTTTCAACCTCACCGTAGTTTACACATAACCAAGATCGAGATATATGCGGCTATCCACCCATAGTGGCAGCTCTTACCATAAACATCCAAGTTAGGTGAAATTTATAGGATCATGTGGAACAATCACCATACACAGAAAATAAAGAAAACATTATGCCCCCAATCCTTGAGACTCTTTGTCTTTGCGCAGACGTCATTGAGTAACTAAGAAGACATAACAAATCATCAATTGTGAATCAATCCAATAAAATTTATAATCACTTAGATGCCCCTAGTTGAAAACATCATCAGGACATAAAAGAATCATAATCAAACCATTATCAAACTGTGTGTTCAAGTAGTACTTTGTTCATTCATCTGTCAAACACAGTAAATATTCATCAATCAAAAAAATTAGAATCTAAGCAATATGGTGTTCCATGTCTATGCATTGATTGGGATAATTCATGCATGTTTGTAAACCAATATAGCCTTGTAGGAATGTTGTGAATGTAAATGTCATGTCCCATGTCATTAAAAGACACCCTTGTTTGGAAAAGTGACATTTGTTTTGCATGTGTTGAGAAACATTGTGTCTATGAGGCATCCTAGAGCAACCTAGCAACCGTAACTGACTATGCCAACAAAGATGCCCCCAGTGCAGAATGACTTATTCCTAAGACATAAAGATAGACAAATTCCAAGCGAGGATAAGATAGTCTTGTAGGAAAGTGAAGTCAGCGTATGAGCATAGGAAAAATTATGAAGGCCTAGTATCAGTAGTGCATTGATAGATGGAGTGTAGAACACAAGTGACGCTTGATTGCCAAGTTTTCACCACTTGGCAAGATCTTTTTCTTTCTTTTTGCTACCAAGATGCCTGTTTTACCAGGTGCTCATCAAGGTACTTTTCTCTTTTTCAATTTTTTTGCTATTTTTGCTTTTTTTGAATGTTTTTGTAGTATCAAGGTGCCTATTTACTAGGCTTTCACCAAGGATACTCATTTTGAAGGACCTTTTCCACTGTTTTTGGATTTCTTCAGGATCAATTTTCTGAATGTTTTTGGTATTTTGCAAGAACTTTTTGTTGTATAGGCTCTACTAGCCGAAAATTAAATGTAGAACCGCTTCAAATGTAGAGTGTTGATAGGATCTGGAAGAACATCTCCCTCAGGTGTAGCTAACTGATAAGCTCCAGTTCCAAAAGTAGCAGTGATAACATAAGGTCCCAGCCAGTTAGGTTCAAACTTTCCTTTCTGCTCTTTGTTAGGCTAGTTCTTAGGATTCTCTTTGAGGATGAGATCTCCTACCTCAAATTTACGTGGTTTGACCGTCTTGTTGTAACCTTTGGACATTATTTCTTGGTACACTTTGAGGTGGTTGAATGCTTGTTGTCTACGCTCATCTAGTAGGTCTAGAGAATTTATCCGATCAATGTGGTACTGCTCATCAGTAACTAGTCCTTGTAAAGATATCTACAAAGAAGGGATTTCAACCTCAATAGGTAGCACTGCTTTAGCACCATAGACTAGAGAAAATGGCATGGCTCCAGTTGGTGTTAAGATGCTTGTTCTATAGGCCCATAGTGCCAGATTTAGTTGTAAGTGCTAGTCTCTGCCAGACTTGCTCACAGTTCTGTGTAGGATCTTGAGAATGTTTTTTGTTTGATGCCTCAGCCTGTTCGTTACCTTGAGGGTAATAGATTAAGGAGAAATGTTGAGTGATATGGAACTGTTCACAGAGGTCATCAATGTCTTGATTTTTAAATTAGCCCCCATTGTCTGTCACAATCGAAGAGGGTATCCCATATCTACAAATAATGTAGTTCAGAATGAACATAGCCACCTGTTTGCCAGTGGATTTTATTAGCGGCACGGCTTTGACCCACTTTGTGAAATAATCAGTGGTCGTAATGATAAACTTGTGTCCATTTGAAGAGTTGTGATATATCTATCCAACCAAGTCAAAGGCCCATTGTTGAAATCGTCAATGTGTTATGAAAGGCATTAGTTCTCTGGCAGGACCCTGAATAAGGTTTCCATGTGTCTGGCATTTAAGACATGCTTTTGAAAATTGAATAGCATCCTTTTCCATGGTAGGCCAATAATATCCTACTCTGAGTAGTTTTTTAGCTAATGAAAATCCATTCGAGTGTGATCCACACACACCTTCGTGGACATCTTTTAATGCTAGATCAGACTCTTCTAGTTCTGAACACTGAAGAAGTGTACCGTCGAGACTACATCGATATAGGTTGTAAGTTATGAGGACGTAACATGATGTTGTCCTACTTAGGGATCTTTTCTCATTTCTAGATAGATTGGTGGGAATAGTTTGGTCTGAAAGGTAAGCAATGATACTAGCATACCAAGATTGATCTGGGGTATTCAAGGCACATATTACCTGGTATTTAGGGTTAGCAAAGGTAGGATAGGATATTTCTTCCACCAAGAAGTCATAGCAGAATTGATGTTCCTCTAGTTGTAACATGGATGCCAAAGTATCCATAGCATCTGCAGCTTTGTTCTCTGATCTTAGTATTTGTTGGAATGTGATGAAGACAAAGTATTTCTTCAGATCTTCAACTAGTTGTTTGTAGGGTATCAACTTTTCATCTTTTTTTTGTTACTCCCCATTGACTTGATTGATAATTAGTTGGGAGTCACCATACATGTGTAACTCAATGATCTTCCATTCCATGGATAGCTTGAGGCCATTGAACAGTGCTTCATACTCTGAGATATTGTTGGTGCATGGAAACATCAATTTGTAAGATTTAGGGATCTTATATCCTTGTGGAGTTATGAAGAGAACCCTTGCTCCAGATCCTTGTTGAGTGAATGAACCATCAAAGTACATCTTCCATGGATGTTCAGTCAGATGCATGATTGTTTCATCAGGGAATTCAATTAGTAATGGTTCATCATCCTAAAGTGGCGAATCAGCCAATTGATCTGCAAGTACCTGTCCCTTGATAGCTCTCCGTTCTACATATTCAATGTCAAACTCACTTAGAATTAGGACCCATTTTTCCAAACATCCTGTTAATGTTGTTCTACTCAAAAGATACTTTAGAGGGTCTATCTTAGCAATGAGCTTGACTGTATGAGAGAGCATGTAGTGTCTCAATTTCTATGATGCAAAGATGACTGCTAAGCATGCTTTCTCAATAATGCTATAATTGAGCTCATAAGTGACCAGTGTTCTACTAATGTAGTAGATAGCTCATTCTTTCTTTATTTCATCTTCTTGTGCTAGTAATACTCCTAGGGATGTAGCTGTAGCTGAAATGTATAGGAGCAAAGGTTTTCCATGAATAGGTGCCACAAGAATAGGTGGAGCAGCTAGGTACACCTTTAATTCTCTGAAGTTTTCTTCACAGTGTTCATCCCAGTGGAATGGAACCCCTTTATGTAGTAGCTTAGTAAAGGGTTGTGCCTTATCTACAAGTTGGGACATGAATCTCCTGATAGATTGGAGTCTCCCTTGTAGTGTCCTCATTTGATTGATATTACATGGAGGAGTCATCTCTAGAATTTCTTTTACTTTGGCAGGATCTACCTCGATTCCTTTTGTTGATACTATGAATCCTAGGAGTTTTCCTGATTGAACCCCAAAGGCACATTTCTTTGGATTGAGCCTGAGTTGGAACTATTCCATTTGATCCAATATCTTTCTTAGGTCAGAAATATGAGTACCTCTTTCTTTGGATTTTGCCAATGTGTCATCAACATAGTCCTCCATGTTCTTGTGCATCATGTCATGGAATATTGTTGTCATAGCTCTTTGATATGTTTCACCGACATTCTTTAGCCCAAATGGCATGACGTTCCAGCAAAATGTGCCCCATGCACATGTGAATGTGGTTTTCTCTTGGTCCTCAGGGGCGATCTTGATTTGATTATAGCTGGAGAATCCATCCATTAATGAATACATCTAAAAGCCAGCGGTAAGGTCTATGATCATGTCAATGTTTGGTAGAGGGAAATCATCCTTCGAACATGCTTTGTTGAGGTCTCTGAAGTCCATGCAGATCCTGATAGATTTATCAGATTGAGAAATGGGGACCACATTGGAGATCCAAGCCGCATAGGCAATGACTCGAATGAATCCAGCTTTTAGCAACTTTTCTAGCTCTACTTTTACCAATAATGCAACATGGGGATGTATTTTTCTAAGTTTTTGTTTCACGGGCTTGATCCCGGGAGCTATAGATAAGTGGTGCATGATAAGATTAGGATCTAGCCTAGGCATATCAGTGTAGGACCATGCAAATTTGATCTTCTTCTCCTTTAGGAACTCTGTGAACTGTACCTTCTCTTCTTCTGATAAGGATTGTGCCAAATGAACTATTTGAGGATTCTCAATAGTGCCCAAGTTCACTGGCTGTGTTGGTTCAATAAATACTGAAGATCTTTCCTGAAAGTGTCTAGGGAGGATATCAAGAGTCTCATCCTTTGGCACCTCTGAGAGGTTTTTACCATTGGATAAATCTTTTTTCTTTACTATTTCGGGATCTGATACTGCCACAGAGTGGTTTTCACCATCAGTCCGCTTTTTCTTTTTCTTTTTTAGTTTGTGACTAAGAAACTTGATATCCTCCTATGACATGTTCTTTCTCCTTGCATTGGTGGAAGAAGGGTAAGATTCACAGGCATTAAGATAACAAGCTAAGGAGTGGTCATTGGAAAAGTTGAGGATAGGCGTAGGATCTGTTTCAGTCCAATCGATTAGGTCTGGAAGTACCAATTTTAGGGAGTCAGATTCTAGGAAGGAAAGCATCGTGTTAGCATCAAAACCATTAACCGACATGACATGATCTGTTAAGTTAATATCTTCGATGTTTAGATCAATAAGAGCAAGATCATTGTTAAAAGGGTAGTTGTCAGTCATATATGGATCAAACTCTAGTGACTCATCAATAGAAATCTCAACCTCATCTCTCTGTAAAAGGAGGCTTCTTGCTTGTAGCCTATGAAATTCTTCTAGAGTTATGTATTCACTAGTGTCTCCATCAATGATCACGAGAAGGAACTCTTCTTCTACTTTAGGAGGATCAGTATTTTTAAAGGGAGTGTCAGGTCGTTTACTAGGAGTTGAGGAAGCTGCGAACATGTGAATTGTATCTATCCCAATTTCTTTGGAGGCAATAGATAGCTGATCCCACTCATAATCATGAGAGTCTATGACATCATCATTAGATCTAGTTAAATATTCAGCAATATTTATTTGATGGACTTGGTTAGCTACTTGTAATTCAAAATGAGGCAGATCAAGGACATGTGAAATTATGACCAATTGCCCCCAGTTAGGATGTAAATTCTGTGGCTGGGCTTCCTCCTGAGTGATAGTTGCTATGGTGTCTCCTACCTCTTGAATAGGAGGTTGGGCTAGCAAAGGAGTGTGAAAATCTGGTGGTACCTCAAAGCTAGGTACATAGGGTTCTCCTTGATATTCAGAATTTTATGCACCAATAAGTAGTAATCTCTCATAAGGCCATGGTTCCAATACTATCTCATCTATTTTGTTACTCCCAGTTTCAGAAGGTGGACTCTCTTTTGAAGTAGGCTTGTTGGATTGAGTATTAAAACCCAGTCTTGTTTTATCTCTGTTGAGGCGGAACTCCATGGATATGGGTTCAATGATCCCTCGTCCTGTGTCATTTAGAGATCTCTTTCCTTTGTAACCCATTTGTTTGAGGATATCATATCCCTTTCCATACTACTCGGGGGATATCTTCACATGTTTGACCTCAGATGCCACTGGTTCTCCTTTGTAAAGCCAGTCCAAGACTGCCTGTTCTTTTGTGTTATCTGAAGAAGATGTGGATGCTTTTATCATGCCAGTTGCCTTGTGTAATTTGGCTCTTTGGATGCTAGAGGTGTGAATGTTGATGATGGTTTGCCATAGGATCTCAGTGATACTGGAAGTTTTTTCATTGAGGGATTCAGGTCCAACTTGTACTCTCCCATACCTGTTTCTTGAAGTTTCAATGTTTTGCTAAAAATTTTCATGACCATATCCTTGGTCATTTCAGGAGCAACTGCATCCATAGCCTCTTTGTTGTGTGGGATCATGCTACCTGCTTTGATATTGTTGCAAGTGTTATTGGCATCGGCAGGAATTGTCACTTCCACCCCATTATGTGGTAGTTTTATGCATTGGTGATAAGTGGATGGTACAGCTTGCATCTCATGAATCCAGGGTCTGCCTAGTAGAATATTGTAGGCTAAGGGTAAATCCAAAACTTGACATATGACATCCCTTTCAATCAGCCCAACTCTGATGGGTAGACAAATAATACCTCTGGAGGATATTTCTTCCTCATCATAGGCTTTGATGGTTATCTTGTTTCTAGAGTCAATTTTTTTCTCTGAGAGGCCTAGCCTTCTGACTAAATCCAGTGTATAGATATTCAATTTGGTGCCTCCATCTATCAATACACGTCTAACATGGGATCTATGAATAAGGACTTCGATATGGAGGGGTTGATTGTGTGGATGAGTCAATGACTTGTCATCTTCTTCAGAGAAGGAGAGATAGTGTGGCGCTAAGATATGATTGACCATCGCTTGAAACTTGTCTATATCAATATCCTTTGGAACATTAGCAGTGTGTAGAGCTTGTTGTAGGACTTCTGTATGCATAGTGGATATCTTGAGCAGCTCAAAGATGGAAATTTTGGCAGCAATTCATTGCAATTGGTCTACCAAGTCATATTTGGCTCCAGGAATAGTGACCAAATGTTTTGCTGCCAGTTTAGGAATAGTGACAATAGGGACCTTGGGTGTTGATGTTGGTTTAGGAGGTCCTTTGATCATAACTTGTGGTTGGCTCCTTGTTACAACATTTGAGGAGGATGAAGCACCTTTGATTGTGATCACATTGATGGATTCAGTTTTAATATCAAGCATATTGATCACATTGTCATGTTTGGAATAGGTGTAATTTACCTCATTACCTTTTCCTTTGGATGTTTCTCCTTGATTGCAATTAGGAAAAGGTTTTTTGAATGTTGTATGGTCCTCATTGGTAGTATGTCCATCAACCTTGATCTTACCCCCTTCGATGAGGTCTTTGATAACGTGCTTAAGCTTGAGAATTATTTGTCTTGTGTCCCTTGTTTTTGTGGAAGATACAATAAGAGTTATCATCCCACCACCTGGGTTTGACCATTGGTTCCCATGGTTTGGAATCAGGAATTGTAAGAACTTTGTTATCCACCAATGTTTTCAAAATTATCTCAAGAGGTTCCCCCAAAGGAGTAAATGTTCTTTGGGTTTTTTAAGTCCATGTTCGTCCTTTGTCATTGTCATTGTTCATTTTGGGGATGAGAGGTGTTACTTTAGCCTCTTTGCTTGCTTGCATGCCATTGGTTAAATTGAATGCTTCAGGCTTAGAATTAATGTGAGAGGCATCAAATACTCCATCATTAACAACATTTTTGTTTTGCTTCCACCATTTAGGCTTGGAGTTGGAGCTACTGCCTTTGTTCTCATTTTGAAGGGTGATCTCCCCCTTTTTGACCATGACTTCCTCAATACGGAGGGCATTTTTAATCATCCTATTGAAGCTAGGAGAGTCTTGCATTTGTAGAGCATAGCTTAATTCAGGCACTAGATTATTAACAAAGATTTCCATCTTCTCTGTTTCGGGAATGAATCGTGAATATCATGCAAAAATCTTCCTCCATCTTTGTAGGAAGTGTGTGAATGATTCTCCATTTTTCTGTTTGGTATTGCATAGGTCCATCATAGTTACGTCATGTTGGATGTTGTAAGAATAATGTTGGATGAACCATTGCATCAACTCCTCAAATGTTTTGACCTTAGGGTTCAATTTCAAAAACCACTCCATGGCATTACCTCCTAGACTTCCCAGAAATAGTCACATGAGGTAAGTGGGTTTGTGCATGTACTCAATGCTTAGAGCACATAATTCTCTTACATGATCATGTGGATCGGTTTCTCCCATGTACTTGTCATACTTTGGCCTTGCCACATTAGGAGGAAACGGGACCATAGTGATAATCTTGTCAAAAGGAAATGGACAAATGGCGTCCAAAGAGTATTTTGTTTTAGGTTTCTCCTTCTCTTGTTTGAGGTTGGTGAGTTTCATTTGCATCTGATTCAGCTATTTGGTAAGGATAGATATGGGGTTTGGTACTTCCTTTTCCTTAATATTTTCCACATTATAATCCTTGGGTAACTTGACACCCATGGATGCTAGATGGAGGAAGTACTTTTCTTTATCATCACCGATTATTTGTTCCAATAGCTTGTGGATCCTTTTACTTTGCTTGAGTTTCTCGTACTCATCTTTGGGGATCTCTTTTTCACTATCTGACCCAAATGGATTATCTTCAAACTTGGGTCTTTCTTCCTTTTATGCGCCTTCAGATATTGCATGTTTTCCATCGTTGTAACCCTCAAAGGCCTTACTCCATTCATTAGTTTTGCTATCCATTGGAGGTAAATCTAGATCAAACAGGGAACTGTGTGAAGTTTCTCCTTGAAAGTGTGGTGTTTTAGGAGGCACTTTTGATCCTTCAGTTGTGTACTTGTTGCGTCTTGTGTTAACCATGAAGTTTGTTTCTCAACTTTGGTAACGTTTCTTGATAGTGCTATTAATGGGTCCTATAATCCCTTAAGACCCCTTATGACACCTTACAAGGAAGCCTAAGAGTACATCTTAGTGGTCATGAGGTCTCTTAAGGGGTCCTACGACCCCTTATGACACCTTATGACCCATTAGAAAGCCTAAGAGTATATCTTATGGGTTTTAATGTTTTTTAAGGGGTCCTAGGACCCATTAATGGGTCCTACAACCCCTTATGACACCTTATGAGCCATTATAAAGCCTAAGAATACATCTGGGGTTGTAAGGTGTCTTAAGGGGTGCTAGCATCCATTAATGGCTGCTACAAACCCTTATGACACCTTACTACCCATTAGGAATCCTAAGAGTACATCTTAGGGGTCATAAGGGGTCTTATGGTGTACTAAGACACAGTAATATGTCCTATGACCCCTTGAGAACCATTAATGGGTAGTAAGAACCCTAAGATGTATTCTTAGGGTTCCTAAGGGTTCGTAAGGTTTCTTAATGGGTTCTAGGACCCATTAATGGGTCTTAAAACCCCTTATGACACCTTAAAACCCATTATAAAGCCTAAGAGTACATCTTAGGGGTTGTAAGGCATCTTAAGGTTTCCTAGCATCTATTAATGGCTCCTAAGATACAGTAATATATCCTATGACCCCTTGAGATGCATTAATGTATACTAGGAACCCTAAGATATATTCTTAGGGTTCCTAAGGGGTTGTAAGGTGTCTTAAGGTGTCCTAAGACCCATTGATGGGTCCTACAACCACTTATGACACCTTACAACCCATTAGGAATCCTAAGAGAGCATCTAAGGGGTCGTAAGGTGTCTTAAGGGGTCGCAGGACCCATTAATGACTCCTACAACTCCTTATGAACCCTCACAACTCCTTACGAAGCCTAAGAGCACATATTAGGGGTTGTAAGGTTTCTTAAGGGGTCCAAGGACCCATTAATAGATCCTACAATCTCTAATGATGCCTTACAACCCATTAGGAAGCCTACAAGTACATATTAGGTGTCATAAGGTGTCATAAGGGGTCTTAGGACCCATTAATGGGTCCTACGACCCCTTATGACACCTTACAACCCATTAGGAAGCTTAAGAGTACATCTTAGGGGTCATAAGGTGTCTTAAGGGATTATAGGACCCATTAATGGGTCCTACAACCCCTTATGCCACCTTACGACCCATTAGGAAGCCTAAGAGTATGTCTTAGGGGTTGTAAGGTGTCTTAAGGGGTCTTACGACCCATTAACAAGTCCTACGACCCCTTATGAAACCTTACAACCATTAGGAAGCCTAAGAGTACATCTTAGGGGTTGTAAGGGGTCTTATGGTGTCCTAAGACATAGTAATATGTCATATGACCCCTTGAGACCCATTAATGTGTATTAGAAACCCTAAGATGTATTCTTAGGGTTCCTAAGGTGTTGTAAGGTGTGTTAATGGGTTCTACGACCCCTTATGACACCTTATGAGCCATTAGAAAGCCTAAGAG
>MU222605.1:6476-21252 GCA_018584345.1 Thuja plicata
AAGCAGCAGTTTGATCCGAAAGGATATTTTTCTAGCGAGTGGTCAGATGGGCTGCTGGGGATTGGAAAAGGAGTACAAGTGTGGCGAGATGGATGTGGTCTGGATGGGCTGTGCGTGTGTGAAGAGGGTCGTCACTGTGCCCCAGACAAAGGATATGTCTGCCGACCTGGAAATTTTTGGAAGAATGCCCGTGTCTGCAAAGAAATCCCGACAATGGAAGAAAATAAATCGGGAAATTACAGTCTGAGTTGGCCTGACAGCGATAAAAGTCTTTTCTATGCTGACCAGTAGAGGGTCCAGGCGGTGCGTTTGTTATTAATATATAAAATAAGTTAAAATGATTCTCTCTTGTTTGTCTTTGTGGGGGTGAGGCATAGTTGGTTCCATGTGATTTTTCCACATGGAGAATTTATAATTTATAACATCAAACTAAATTTGTGGGACATATTAGTATGAAAATTGGATTCTTTAATGGATATATATTCGGTGAGCTATTCAAATTTATCAATACCTCCAACACTTCTTAACTACTCAATTTTTGAATTTAAATATGTTAAATAAAGTCTAAGCAATAAGATTTTATAATTTTACATACATTTTTTTCATTTATTTGTAGGTTATGTTATATTAAAGTATTTTATATATTTATATTTGTCTTTTTTGTATTTGAAGGTATATCTTTTTTACTATCTTAATATGCATTCACTATTAACGATAAAACAAACACTAACTAAGATTATTTAATCAAATTTATTTAAAAGGGGAAGGAGAACGTAGTTCTTGTATCTATATACCTATACACACTTTTCTCGTTAAAATAACTAGGACATCCTCCATTACTATTGTATATATCAGAAGTCTATTGTTATAGTTCTATACATTAGCACCAAATATTAAGGTAACTATTTCTCATCTATTTCATGAGAAGACATGTTAGCTCAAATAATAATGTTGGAGACTAAACTTCCATTAGATCAAAGACTAATTCATATTAATACAATTACTAGTGTCAAATGCTAATAGATTACAAACTATTATAGAAAGTGTAATACTAATAATTTATATCCTACAAGTGGGTTTGTAAGTATCAAGCATACTCATAACAATAGAATAGCTTGGCAATGATGAACTTTATGCATTTGTCTCACAAAGAAATTGATATTATTATCAACGCTATTAGTCTTATTTAGTAGCATATCTTCTCATATCAACTCTTCCCTTGCCCTATTTTACATAACAGTCTTAAGAGTACAAAAGATAAAATTTTAAAATTCCTACTTAATGCATTCAAGTGGTTTGTTAATGACTACGTATTTAAGTGCTTGAGGGGCTCTTAGTCTTCACCATGGAGATGAAGGTTAAAAATGAAGGAGAAAAAATATATAGAAATATTATGTATACTAATAATAGAAAAGATGAATAGAAATTTTAAATCTCAACAACTATACAAATTGTGTCACAAAATGAGAAACATTTAAACAAAACAAAGAAGGTATTCTCTAAAGTAACCCGACTAATTACTTTGTAATCAAAATATTGTTACATCCATAAACGTTTACAATCACATAAAATGCAATCAACCAATGTAAACAAAAAATTATTTTAAATAAATTTGACGTACAGTTGGCAGTTGAAATCAGCTAGTCTTTATTAACGGTTAAAATATTACAATGGTTGTAATGGATGTTGCAAGAATGTAGCCAAAGGCGAATGGAAAGTGACAAGTTTGGTTTTGTACAATATGAAATATTTTTTTATCATTTAGTATGTTGATCATAGAAAGAGAATTTGTCACATATTTTAGTAAAATTAATTTCTTTTGAAGCATAGAAATATAATATTTTCACCTCTATTAGCAAAATAAATCCATTTTGAATGCTTCAAAATAACATGGTTAAATACTAGGAGAGAAAATAATAGAGTAAGGGTATTTTCATATGTATACTTACATCAACGATCATTTTTGTGTTATACTATCTCTAATTTATTCATTTGTTTGTTATTTCAAAAAATATATATTTGTGAGGACAAATTATCATATTTTCAATGTTCATGTTTGTAAATAAAATGTAAAATTTATCTTTAGCATCAAAAAAATCATGTAAGTTTTTTATTGCATATTAAGGGGTTAAATGTCGACTAACTCTGCGGTTATATTTTAAGAAAGATTATATTTTCTTTATGCCTCTTCTCCTTCTCCAACATCTATGCCATATTTTTTAGCATCTCCCAACCCCCTCTTGCTTCTATAATCTAGTTCTCCTTTCTAGTAGTAGTACTCCAAACTAGAAATGATTTGAAACTCTAGGTCAATCCTTCTACAACCTGCCAATGACCCTCCCCTATTTTTGATTCAACTCATGGTTTTGTCATACAAATTATGGGCAACATCCCTCCACTCTACTAAAGCTTCAAACACCTTTGCATAACCTAGACAACCATCTCTCAGGTACCTAACTAGAGATCCCATGCCAACAAGATAGGGGAAATTTCAATGTTGGCTGAAAACCTATGTTTTGCTAGAATAAACTCTTCACCAAAAATCAGGTCCATAAACTTCTAGAATTGTGTGTCATCTATGGAGAAAATTCCTCACCTCTATTTACCACCCATGAAAGGTTTCCAAATACAAATGAAGAAAATGATCACCTCTATTTACCACCCATGAACATACATGCCTTCATCTAGATGCTTCCTTCACAATTCCCCATAATATTAATGATTTGCACATGTCACCGAAGGAAATTCTCAACTTAACTCTATGTCATCTCATGATCACCACGTACTTGGATTAATTTTACATAATTTCTACATTCTCAATTGCCATCATTAAAATGGGCACTATGCCTAACGGCTCCAAAGAGAGGGAAAGCTACAATATTTGAATTTGAATTATAAACTAAGTCAAGAAAGACCAAACTCTAAAAGTTAGAGTATTAGGTATTAAAACCATCACCTCCCAAGACCAAAGCTTCCACATAACATTACTACCTCCGAGTTTCATGAATAAAAAATGGCTCCTTCAATAATGTAAAAGTCCTCTACTAAAGAATCTATCCCTTGGTTTTTTAAAGACACACCAAGATTTGACATAGTATCAACCATTCCATTGGCGAACTCTCCTCACATGATAAATCTTAAACTCTACAAAATAACCCAACAAAGGTTTAATCTTTTGGATATATTTTTTAAATACAAAAATATTGATTCACCTTTGATGATGTCATTTATAATTACTTGCGAATCTCCTTCCAAGTGAAGCCTAAGAACCTTGAGCTCTATCATCGTTTTGATTGCTAACCAAGTTTCTTGTGCCTTAGCCTCATTATTAGTTCCTTCCAATAGCTTTTTTGCTCCTAATAACAAGATGTTTCCTTCCCAATCTCGCACCACGAAACAAGAACCTGAGGGACCTAGATTACCCTTTTAATATCCATCAAAGTTAATTTTTTCCGCCCTGTATCTGAAGGAATCCACGTCTCCTATATTATCTTCATAGAAGAAGGATGAACCCTCAAAGGCCCATTAATGCGGCTATTATGACTAATATTCTTTTCTTACATAAATGTATATTCGATTGAAATTTCTTATAATGATCAAAAAACTATTTTGTGGGATGGCGTATATGTAATGCAAGATTTTTCTAATCAATCAACATCATACTTTGTCCAACTATTTGATGCCTTATGACCACTATTTTTTTTTCTATCTTTTTTGGCTATATATCATGCATACAATTTTTTCTTCATCCACACTTTTCTCTATTTTTATTATTCAAGCATTAAACTAGTATGTCTTGATGGATATTAGAGATGATAAAATTGGACAAACACCACGTTTGTATGAAATACATCTATTATTTATATTTTTTGAATATTCTAACACTACAAAATACATGTAATGAATATATAAAATTGAATATACATATATGCTTAATTATATATAAATATCCATAATTGAAAACATAAATATATAATTATATTTGTATAATGAACTTTATATCACATATATTCAAAGTTTATGACTATATATAGATATACATATTGACAAACAATAACATAAAAGAAAATACAACAAATTCAAATCTAAAATATCATAAATATAATGACAATAATTCTAGATTAAACCTATATAGTAAAACTATAAAGATAGTTTCATATACAAATATACACTTTATGTTTGCATATACAAATAGATATAATTATTATTAGTGTCTACATATTTATTTTGTAAAGAAAGAAAAATTATGCAAATCTCTTAGAAATAGGGAAAAAGCAAGAAGGAATGTAAACTCAATTAGAATGTGTACACAATTTTCTTATAAAACCCTATTTAATATAAATATAATTATATTTGTTTGGGTAGAACTATATATGATTTAAAATATGGAAAATATAAGAGAAAAACTCTAAAATGTTATGAATCGAATAATTTTAAATTTGTGAAGTGTAAGTTCTAAATTGAAGAGTGTTAAACAATGTTAAAAGTAAATTGTGAATATTGATGGTTTTGAATTTATGAAATGTTTACAAAAACTATATAGAGTAAGAGTAATATGATTGAAAAATTGAAGTAAATTGATAATAATCATAAAACTATCTATGATAAGAATAATATGTTTTAAAAAATTGAAGTAAATGATAATAAGCATACTTATGATCACTTTTTAAGTTTTTGAATTTGTAAAACTTGTATAAAGACTAGATGGAGTAAAACTACATATATTGCTTGTTAAAATAAATTTATACTATTTCTTCTTTAAAAAAAAATATTAAATTATAAAATTAAAATTTTTTTTTTTATTAAATTATATAATTTAAAATGTTAGTGTTGAAATTTTATTATAAGTAATTGTATCGTTTTAATAACTTATGATGCATATATGTTTAGCAATTAAGTTGATTTGAAAATATTGTATAAAGATTATAATTGGTTTGTTGTAAATTGTCAAAGTACTCCTATAAAATAGCTAAAACAACTGAATAAAAACTAGGTGTTCACCTTAAGCACCCGTACAAAACATTCGTATTTATATTTCGTACCGTAAAAGTTGCATAACAATAATGTGGATGTATAATTTGAACATGTTCGAATTATGTCCCTCTTGACAAGAGTAGATTTGATAAATATATAAATATAAAATTGAAAAATATACGTCAATGATCAAATTTTTCCATAAAACTATTGTTTATTACAACGATACTTTATTTTATTTGTATTTTTAAAGAGTCGTGCAGCAACGGATGGCCATCCAAGCGTTATTCACATGGTTTGTTGAGTTGGTAATTACTAGCAATAATGAAAATTTAGCGTTATCCCCATGCCGACTATTATTAATTCATAAATTAATCTGGCAGATCTGGACACCCACTGAGAGTTAGGCAGTCTCGGAATGTCTGTCAATCGAGAATTCTGTGCTATATGTCAAATTGCTCTCCCTCAGAATTCTCAACTACAATGGGGAAGCCGAGGACGAGCAAAACAATTTCATGGATATTAGTTTTGCAGTGGGCATTGATCTTAACAGCACTGCAACATGAATATTGTTCAGCCGCTTGCCCGCCGCCACCAGTCCAATGCGCGGGAAGCACAAAGAGCTGCTATCTAACTAACTACCGCGGGGAATGGGAGGATCAAAATCCCTGCAAGGCTGCCATGGCGTTTTTTCCCAAGACCGAGTCTGAGCTTATCCGCGCAGTTGCATATGCCGTCAAGGAGGAGAAGAAAATTAAAGTGATTACCGGGGGATCCCACTCATTAAACCGCTTCGCATGCCCCGGTGGAAACAGCGGCGTTGTTATCAGCACGAGGGACTATAATTCCCAAATCTTGATCGACGTGAAATCCATGACGGTTACTGTTGACGCAGGGGTTGGGTTGAGAAAGCTCCTGGATACGCTCGCAGCAAAGGGGCTTGCTTTGCCTCATACGACCGAGTGGGATGGCTTGTCGATGGCCGGGGTGATTAGCACGGCGGCTCATGGGAGTGGTTTGTGGGGAAAAGGCGGCGGAATCCACGAGCATGTGGTSGGCATTAGCATTGTGGTTCCTGCGTCTGCAGAAATGGGCTACGCAAAGATCATTCATTTAACAGAGAAAGACGAGGAAATCAAAGCAGCTAGGGTTTCGCTGGGAGTGTTGGGAGCCATTTCTCAGGTAACATTTGCTGTGGAAAAGATGTTCAAGCGATCCATCAGACTGCAGTTAAAACATGACAGAGATCTGGAAAAAGTGTTTGTGAAGTTCGCTGAATCGCACGAGTTTGGTGAAATACGTTGGTACCCTTCAGTGTCTCGAGTGATGTACTTCATACAGGACAGAGTTTCCGTTGATGTCAAGGGAAACGGAAAACGGTCCGAGATTCCTTTCCGGCCCGCAACGGTACAGAGCGTCGTACAAAACAGGGTAACTGGTAAGGCTTCAATATTTGATTTATGAATTTAACCCTGAACTGTAGTTTGTTTTCTTTAATCCGGTATACTTTTGCGCAGAGGAGCTGAACAATGCAAAGATAAATGCGAGTAATTTCTGCAAATCAGTGAAGACGCAGATCGAGCAAGGCGTGAAAACGGGGAATGGATATCTGAATGATGGAGTATCATTCACTGGATTTCCTGTTGTGGGTTATAATCACCTGATGCAGAGTTCTTCCGGTTGCCAGATCGATCCTCGCAGCCGGGAGCAGGCCACGTGTCCGTGGGAAGGAAAGGAGTTGAAAAGCAACGACACTATATGTTCTTGGGACACGCAAGTGAAGGGATCGTTTTTTTATCATGCATCCATTGCAATCCCTCTTTCGAGAATAGTGGAAGCCATTAAAGATCTGAAGCAGCTTCGTGACACTGATCCAACTGCGTTCTGCACGCTGGATTCGTTTCTGGGAATACATTTTCGTTACTTTAAGAAATCTGGCGATTACTTGTCCCACAAGGAAGACAGCGTGGTATTTGAGTTTATGTACTTCCATCACCGTGAGCTGGGGAAACCGCGGTGGAATGGGTATGTAATGGATGAGATCGAACAGATTCTATTGCACAAGTATGGAGGAGTGCCGCACTGGGGAAAGAATCGGGTATATACGTTCGATGGAGCAGGCAAACGAAGTGTGAACCTGGAAAAGTTTGTGAAAGTGAAGGAGGAGTATGATCCGAAGGGGTATTTCTCAAGCGAGTGGTCAGATGGGGTGCTGGGAGTTGGGAAAGGTGTGGAAATATGGCGAGATGGATGCGCTTTGGATGGGCTGTGTGTTTGCAAAGAAGATCGTCATTGCGCTCCGGACAAAGGATTCGTGTGTGGATTCGGCAAAATTTGGAAGAAAGCTAGTGTCTGCATTGAATCGTGATGCTGACAAAATTACCTGTGATGAAATTTTAAAAATAAAATGGCTAGTGGGCATCTCAAGATGTAATGGGTACATCCGCTAGTCACTAAATAAACTACCATAAGGCATCTCAAGATGTAATGGGTACATCCGGTATTGATTTTTATTCTGATGTAATTGAGGTTATCATGAGACGTTCTTTTTCAAGTGTGATATAATGTATTGTAGGTAAAGCAAGTCGAAGATGGTTTTGTTTATTTATTTCAGTGTTTTTGATAGCAGGGAAAAATAGGTCTTGAATGGGGACCCGAAACCCCTTACAAGCTAGAATAAAAGCTTAAACATTGAAGCGTTCCAAAAAGAAATAGGATTGGAAACTAGTACGCTAAAGCCAAAACTAACAACAAAAAACCAGGAAAACTAAAAGCTAGAGACTAGCAAAAAAGACATACCACCAAAACCAGAAACTAGAGCCCTAGACAAGCTCCTTAAAAGCCTTGGCGGCTTCCTGCTTCGCTTCAGATATCTTCTTTATCGCTGCATTGAACTCTGAGAGTTATTGGATCCTTTCATGAATTTTCTTCTTTCTTGCTGATCTAGTGCATTTTTCGGGGCCATCATCTTCCAGGTTCTTTGTGATATCCTCTACTTTTTTACTAGGGGACCCAGTATCCAGCTCAGTCTTAATGGTCAGGAAACAATCCATGGCCGAAACCATAAAATTGTTGAAGTCTTGCATGTGTTTTTTCATGGTATTCTCCATGGTTTCCATTCTGGCTTGTAACTGCTGCACATTTTTGTCCTCATCATTAGTAACCTTGTCCACCATAGTTTTAGGGCCCGACTCCAGCTGAGTCTGCAGAGAGTCCACGTTAGCAACAATCGCACGGTGCGTAAGGTTTAAATTCTTGATCTCCTGGAATACCCATTTCATTAACCGAAAGGAGTACATGGAAGCAGCTTTGGCTGTTTGGAGAACCCCAAAGGGGGGATCGATCTTATTGTCCATGTCATCCCTCAGTAATTGAACATTCCTTTCTTGCAAGTCCACCGTTTGGATGAAATGGATGTTCCGAGAATTACCGGGGGCATTGTCTTCCTCCCTCTCTGGTAAAGTCGACTCCTTAGTAGGGGAAGTATTCTTCACCTCCGTCGCATCCTTCTGAGTGTCCTGACCACAATCCATAACTACTTCGAGTTTATTTATTTCAGTGCTAAGAAGATATGATTTGTTTAAAATGTGGTCTAATATTTTAGAGGAATGGACTTGAGGTTGTTAGTAGTTCTCTATGGTCTCGGGTTCAAAATTGCTCTTGGGTTTGCAAGGGTGAGACACCCAAGATAAGGGCTAGTGGGTGCTAGGCTAGGTCGCGGGGATACTCTAATGTAAAAAAACATGAAAAAACATGATCATATTCAAATCAATTAAGGAAGAAAGTAATTTCAACTTGCTTTGAAAAAGTTGATTTATAAATTTTAATTATTTTTAATAACATATTAAAAATCAAATGTTTTTTTTTTTCAATAGTAGTTATTGAAATATTCTTATATAATTGATAGATCTATTTAATCATATGCATGTATATTGTAAGTGTATGGTGTTATTAAATTTCATCCTATAGTTCAAATATATTCACCCTTAACAAGAAGATATTCCTAATAACCATAATTTGTTTTCATCTAAATTGACAGTTAGATCAATAATGTCTAGGACCATATTCGTTAATTACTTTGATTTGAAATATGTTAATGAATGTATTATAACTAGACAAAATACTACAAAGTGTGTACTGAATTTGATGCACCACAGTTTGATGTTCAAATCGGTTTTCAACATAAAGAATTGGGTTAGGCATGCGACTCAATGTTTATGAAAATATTATCTCTTGTCAAGAGAAAAAAATTTAGGCCTTAAATTATCGTAGTGCACAATATGAACAATACCAAGTATAAAGTAGCTGCTAGAATATTATTAGTTTTAGTGATTTAAACTGGATAGCTGATGTTAACTTTGACTATGTAGTAGTAGTAGTAACTCTCTGAAGATTTTTTTTGGTGTTTTTGAGTAAGTTTGTGGTTGGGGTTGTTCTACTTGCTCTCGACTGTGATGGGCCTAAGTAGGGTTTCCGTTGCTGCTTCGTAGTGTGTTTCTAGTTGTTAGGGGATTAGGGCCCTTTCCCTATTGACTTAATAAAAAAAATACTAAGTATATAGCTTTAAAAAATCATTTTTAAAAAAATAATCTATATGTATATATCGTGCACACTTTGCAAATTGGAATTATCTGCATATTTTAAGGATTTCAATCTATGCCCTTGATAGTGATGTGGCCTCATCGCGAAAGATTTATATAGTATCATAATCTAGAATCTAAAGCCTATATTGAAAAGAGAACTTCGAGGTCTAGGTTTCTTATCTCCACAAACTTGCACTTTGAACTCACGATTTAGTTATAGATTATTCTGTTTATCTTAATCCTAGGTCTATACTTTTGTGTTTTCTTGCAGCTCCATACCTATCTATTTATGTTGCATCTTGTCAATTTCTTAATAATTTATATTGATTTTGCACTTCAATTTCATAATCACATCCCACCATATCAAGTCAAAAATAGAAAATGATCATACATAACATCGAAAGCTACTTTGGCACTTACATCTTGTTGATTATTTCCTCCAATGAAGGATAGTGATTTGGCAATCAATATTTTAGTTTATGTCTTTAGGTTAGAACCTCATTTCACTACATTTCAATGAGAAAATTTCTTTGAAATAAAATCTATTGAAAGATAAAGAAATGATGTGCATTGTTTCTTTCCTATTTTCAACAAGGTGCTCAGAAAAGAAAAAATTATGAATTTATTGACTCTTTAGTTTGTATAAGAACCATCTATTTATAATTCATATATGTGAGTGGTAATTAGTATTTAGGTAATTTATCTTTAAATATTATCATAAATAAACTAATATTATTTAATTATGTGTATAATTATTTATTAACAAAAATTGAATAAATCATACTTCACTTTTATGATCTAGACTAATATTTAGGTGTTTCAAAATAAAGATATAAAATAAATTCATATGAAATTTATGATTACACACATATATATTTAAAAAAGAATAGATTCAATTTTGTATGAGTGCTTATATAACGTACTAAGATCAAAATAGATTTATTATATAAAAAATAATAATAGAAATTTGTAATACGATCCTAGCCCTCTCTCATGCTTATATAATTAGAAAAAAGAAAAAGAAAATTAGTGTTATTACATTAACCACCTTCTCAAAATAAGTATATATACATCATCCTAATAATAGAAATTAAATTCTTATAAAACCCAAAGGAAGATGTAAAAAATATTTAAACATATCCCATTTATCTTTGCTTATCAACCTTCAACATGTGAAAAGATTGAAACAACTAAAAGATAAAGGAATCAAGAAAACCACTTGATTGAATATATTTGTGAGATGGGTTTTCCTTGAAGCCCTAAATCTAAGGGTGGAAATTGAGTTTTATAAAGTGGAGAACATTAGATACTCAACCCTTTTTTGGGAGTATGAAACACTCTTACAACTTTTTTATATTTAAAATTATATTTCATCTTATATCAAATTAAGAAATAGTGTATGACAATGCATCAAACCATCAAACCCCCATGTCCCTTAAATAATTTCATGATAGATTTTAATATTTTAAGATTTGAACCTACTAAAATAAATTTATTTTTGTTAACTGATTGTATATATTATACTTGTTTTTTTAATATCAAATTTCCTTAATTGGCAAAGTTGATTTGAGAGATACTTTACTAGTATTTATTTAAATAAATTTAATTAATTAATTAATTAATTCACATAATATAGTACTAGACAATCTATTTAAGTTATTAACGAATATAAAATCTTTTGAATCACATAAACTAAAAGATAGCTTCTTAAATTCAATCTAATGAATTATCATATAAAGACAATTAATTAGTTTTTGAATTAAGCAGTAGCAAGAGGGTGTTGGCTTGAGGTACAATAAACAACTAACTAGAGAAGAATTAATAGTAGATTAATTCATCCTAGAAAACACCATTAGGGCATATTAAACCATCTACCTCTATCAAATATCAAAATGAAAAAAAAATTGTTCTAGCACAAATGCTTAGTTTCAAAAACCCAAGAGTAGAGAGTATCAAGTTTAAATAGCATAAAAAGTAAACCATGCCATGCAGGGCTAATAAACATATTTAAAGTTTTAAACTTAAAACTGAAATAAATAAAACTAGTGCAACCATAGGGCTTGTTGTTAGCATCACCACAGTTCATAGCACCCACCCCGGTCCAGCAGCAAATTCATTTGCCATCCCATAAGCGCTTGGAAAGCAATAGGTCAGCTCACTCTTGATTCAGGAACTTGAAGAGCCTACGATTGCCTTCCACATAATGTTTCCCTTTAGAGGCCTTCTCATTTAATAGACACAGGGTTGTTGATGAAGCATGCATAACCTTAAGGGAAAACTTGCTGACGTAAGACAATTTCATGTTGGTGTTATCCAAGTACCCATTAATTTTGGCCACCGTGTTCTCTAGATGAGCAATCTGGTGTTTGATTCTTCCCACCAAGCCACCACCCATAACAATTTTGTTCCTCTTAGACATATTGACTTTCGTAGTAGTGGGGGCATTGTCCTCCTTACCCTTGTCAGCCAAGTTAGTTTGATTGAACTATCTTTACCCTCCTCTTGGTCAGAGCAATTCTTAGCCTCTTCTCAATTGGGAGATCTCACCGAGGCATCCTCCTGATCAAACAACTCTTTCATATCTCTTGTACCCTTCTCCTTAACAAGATGGGAGGAACGGCGAGTAGTGCTTGGTTGGGGGTCAGTAGCCTGCGAGCATTCTAGGTTAATGTAAATCTTTTTTCTCTTTTCGGGGGGTCACTAAGAGGAATATTTAGGGGTTAGGTCATGTTTGGTGCCAACGCGAGAGCCAGGAGTAGGGTGGGTTTTAGAAGAATTGTGACTGGCAGTTTGAGTAGAGCATCCCATAGAACCCAAGGGCATGAGGAAGCCCTGATTGAGGGAGACCGATGGAGACGAAGGCTACTGGGAAATTTTTGTAACTTCAACAATGGGAGGAGGCCAAAGGGCTCGATGGAAGTTATATAATCTGAGAATTAACCCCTGGTAAAGGTAAACATGGTTTTTCCCCAATGAGATAGCTTCATTCACATCAGCAACATTAGACTCCATAGAGTGTAATAGGTAAAACGACAAAGAAATCATAATTTTGTGCCTAAGATGGTTTAAGAAGGGAAGATGGTAGTTATAGAAAGTATCCTACCGACCCTCTAGTGTAAAGTACTTTATGATCAATTTGCACATTTTTGGTCAGAATCCAAGCAGGTTTAAAGTGCTGTAACCCCCATTGTTAGACACCAGGTTCTCTTCATTTCTGAAGAATTGAACAAAGTCAATTTTTGCCTTTGTTTTAGTGACTTTTCTTTTCATTTTTGGCCTATCGTAGGAATCCCCATATCTTTTCCGATGATTTCCTCATTAAAATTGAAAGTGATCTTGTTAATGGTGACCATCCTCTCATTCCAAGTCTTCAAAAATTCTCATGATATCATTTCATTATGGCCGGTCAGGTTTTTCATGAATGGAAGAAACCCTCCCTGTTTGCAAAAGTACATGACCATGAGGTCAGAGGAAAACTCTTCATAGATTTTGTCTAGTTTGATCCTATGATGGTCACCACCCATTTTTACACAAACTAGAAACATAACCCACCCCTAGAATTCAGGTGAGAGGGAGTTGCTTGTAGCCCAGTAATTGTAGTCACCCACAAAACCACTAAAACCAGAGCACAAGTGATATGAAAGGCTGTTGCAAAAAATGGTGAAGTAAAATCTATAGCTTAGCCTAAAATTCTTGTTACTATGAGAGCCATAATTAGGGTACTAATTTCCCTTTGCCTCATTAATCACCACCAGATATGCCACCAGGGTCAACACATGGGAACAAATTGTAAAATGTGAAAGCCATCATTAAAATATACCCCAAATATTTTGTAATCCTCTGTAATTTAATGCACTTGCCTTAGAAGAAAATTAGCATAATAAAGGCACAAAAAATGTACCATGATGTGTCCCAACCATGTCAACCCCCTTTTTGAAATGAAGAACCCTTTGGTGAAAGCCATGTGCATTTCAAAGTGAAACTAGCCCTAGTGGCGATATTGAACGAGCACCGGGGGCCACCTGTTGGCACCCAAACCAAGAGCCAATTTTTAAACATCATGGAGTTTGATGTTGATGTCGCTCATTTCCTGCCTAAGTAGGTCTTGAGTAGCCTTGGGAAGCTGAGTGATAACCCTCCAACACTATAACCTACCTAGTTGCAGACCAGCAACAGCCATGGAGTCCACAACCGAGTTACCTTCCCTATAAGTGTGCCTGATGTTAGATATATGAAGTTATCCCATCAAACCTCTTATGTCAGATATAATGGGGTCAACTTTGCATCCAGCCATGGAGTTTCCTTGAACAACCTCAGTGATAATTTTGAAGTCCCCTTCAATTTCAATTCTAGTATAACCCATGCTAATAGAAATAATCATACAAAATAGGAGGGCCATACCCTCGGCTTGGTTAACAATATGGTTGTGAAGGGGACTAGAAAAAGAAGCCACCATCTCCCTCTTTGATTACAAATGATACCTCCACCCGCTTGGAGCCCTCCGTGGACAAAGCCATCAAAATTAAGTTTGTACCATGAAGGCTGATGTAGAGACCAAACAGTAGCCTTTTTGGCTATGAGTTTGGTGTTGTCATATCTAGCGAACCCCTTGTTGATTCCCCAATTCTTAGTAGTTCTATAGTCACAATCAGAGGGGGGAGACATGGACTCTTCCAGTGGGCCACCAACAAATTATCCTGTAACAGTTTGGGCCCCAAGTGGAAGGCCTTGGTTGTGGGGAGTTCAATATTCCTAAAGTACCTGTTATTGCACTCCTTCCACAAGATCCAACAGAAGATAGGGGGATTTAGTTCCACAAGAGTTTTATCATGCGGTGCTGGGAAGGAGAGTGCTTGCCATGAATCCTGTCTTGGATATCCCTAATGGAAACCCAAAAGAGGTTGAGCTGAGAAAGGATCTGCTGCCAGACCTTGGTAGGAAACTCACAATGTAGCAAGATGTGATTTATACTTTCCTCCGCCTTCTTACATAAACAACATCTGTCAGCAAGGCTAAATCCCCTTTTTACCAGGTTTTCAAGAGTGAGGATTTTTCCATGTAGCACAGTCCACCAAAAGAAATTCACCTTAGGGATTAAATGGGACTGCCATACCTTCTTCCAGCATGTAAAGTTAGTAGTTTCATTAATTAGCAGACCGTAAGCCAATTTGACAGAAAAACCCACATGTTGAGTGTGTCCCCATAGTAGTCTATCAGGT
>MU222605.1:38604-51926 GCA_018584345.1 Thuja plicata
TCCTAGTCCACTTTAGGATCCTAATTCCACTCTAGGACCTCACAAGTCTATAGAAACTGAGCCCATGCATACCCAATTCCTCCCCAAGAGTTACAATAATTGTGTTTTCACCTTGAAGGACATCCATCACTAGTTTTGTCTCAATGCTCCTCCTTGGCTTTGAAAAATTCCAATGCTAAACTCTTCATACCAAATCCACACATGTCACAAGGGTTTTGTACACTCTTTGAATGTTAATTTTGAATTCATACAATCCACATTTCATAGGTCTTCAATCCCAACTTATTCAAGTTCCAAAATTGCACCCAAATTGTCCTATTAGGCCTAAAAAACCATTTAGCCCTATCCAGAGGGTTTTTCAAGATTTAATCTAAAATATTACACACAACCCCTAAAACTAATCTAGTATCTAGATACCCTTTTGGCACTAGTACATTTGACCCTATTTTTCGACCAAAAATTCTGACCAACTTGAAAAATGTTTTTTCTTGGTTGGAATGTACAAGAAAAACTTTGTTTTTTTAAAATCTATCCTCGCATTGGTCAAAATTTTAAACAATATCATGTTGGTTGAAATTTCAACCAATATCATGTTGGTCGATATTTTGACAAACACGGGCATAAATTAAAAAAAAGGCTGCATTTGCTTTAAAAGAAAAGGCGGCATTTTCTTTAAAAGAAATAAATAAATGGAAAAACTGTAACCTAAAAGGCTTACGTTAAATCGAAAACAAAAGTTATTTGTTTTGTGTTTCATTTGGTCATTTTCTTGGGTTTTTTCTTTGGAGAAAATGTGACCTATGGAGAGGGTTTGGAAACCCTAGCAGCCGCCATGGAAGAAGGAAGAAAGATCTACCGCTACGAAAGGATTTGTCTGGAGTTTGTAGTTGCCATGAAAGGATACTGCCTCTGTGACTTCTTTGTGGCTTCTTTGCTGGAAACGTTGCTTCATTTGGAAGAATTTCTAATTTTTCTATGGCTGCAAATGAAGAACCTCTGCTTTTTCTTTAAAAAACTGTGACTTCTTGTACAAAACGTGGATGCCATGGAAGGATTTTCTTGTTTTTTACATGGATGAAAGGTATTTTGTTTGTATTTCCCTCTTGCTGTTCTGAAACTCCTTTGAAATATATTGGGTTTTTTAAGAAAAAATGTATGATTTTTCTGCAAATTTTGATAAATTTTTTTTTATCTTTCTTTCATGAAGTTGTAAATCTCTGGGCATTTTTTCCTTTTGCTAAAAAAACATGACTGTTATTTCATTTATGTTGGCATTTTTGGAAACAAATCATGGCTACTATTTGCAAAAACAATATGAAAATCTATATCTTTTCACCTCCATGCTTTACTGTTCGTATTGTTTTTGCTTTGAAAAAGACTGGTTTTTTTAAAAAAAATGTATCTAGGTATGAAGAAAAACAACCTAGAATTACTTGCTAGTCATATCTGTTGACATTTTCTTCAGAAAAAATGAATTTCTTTCAAAATCAACATTCTTTGTTAAAAAAATCTGAAAGTGCCCATAACATTAGCTACTGAAACTTAACTAGCTGTTCCTTCCTTTACACATTTTGGCTTCATTGTTGAAAGAAGAAAGTAATATTTTTTGCATTTGCAATATGCTTGGTTTTTTGGAAAAAATGTGACTGGTTTTGAAACATCTCTAAAAATCTAGAACTTTCACCATTCTTTTAGTTAAGTTCTTATAACTGTAACCTTCTCAATCAATTTTTTTTTAAACTAAATCATCTCGTAGAAATTTTGACCAATACAAACTCATTTCGATGTACATTTTGATGCGACCGCTGTACACACGATGAAGCCAACATTGACTAAAAGGTCAAAATTTGGACCAATATAAAGGTCAAAATCTAGACCAACGTGTGTCGAAATATCGACGATGATTCAGTGTGAGGTATTATCGACAAAAAAAGATCGACGACAGTGTTGGTCATTTTTTCGACCAATTGGTGTCTAAATTTTGATAAATACTCGTCAAAATAGGGCTAAAATTTACTAGTGTGGGAAACCTAAAATATTTCTAAGGTATAGGGTTCCCAAACTATCCATACACCTTTGTCCTAAAATGTAGGGCTATTAGGCCTATTTTGGCTCTTCTCAAACCCTTCTCTGATTTCTATGCAAAAATAAATTCAAATAGATTGCATGGGTTCTAAACTTGATGATAGGGATCTATGAGACCCTAAAGACACTAATAAAACACTTGGTTCAGTTCTCCCATGCACACCCTTGTCTCTGCATTTTTTCTTCACCTGCCATACACCTAACCGGACTGTCCTAGCTCGCCTAGGGCATGGATTTAAAATTTGCAAATTCACTCTCTTGACCTCCTACATGTATATGTACACTATACAAAGGCTCCCCTAATACATTAATTCAACCTTAAGCATTTCCCATAGTTGAATTTCAATGGGGGAGCCATAAAACCAAAAAACTACCTAAACTGGACCAGCAGACTACCTAGTTAGTAAACAATTTCCTACACCTATCAAATCAACTCTAATCTACTTGCACTCTCAATGAAAAAATCTTAGGTATGTCTATACCACATGAATCAACACTTATATCAGCTAATTCAATCCATTAAAACACAAAGATCTTTCAAATACATCGACTGTACTCTATTTTCAAAAACACTTGGTCTATTGCTCTCCAAAACTTGCATACATTCACTCTACCTTGGGAAAAGAGCCATAGAGTGTCTAAAGATGATTTATCCACCATTTAAAGACACTAAAATTTATTTCCCACTCCTATAATGGTGGGAATCCAATGATGTGGAGTTGCATGCAACACATGCAAAAAGTTGCAAATGTTGTCATGACAACTTTTTCGCATCTTTTGCATTTATTATGAAAAATATATTCTAGGGCCTCTAACACATTTATTTCGATGAATTAACATCATTTATGCCACCTTAAGAATATTACTACCAACACTTGGGTCTTGGACACATTTTGACATCATTTCCCATTTAGGCTAAAACTAAGCATTAAAGTAACCTAACTATACTAGGTTTGATTAGACACTAACTATCTATCCACCTAGTAAGACACCTTACAAGACCTCCTAAGGTCCAAAATAAACACACACACTGACCTGGCCAAGGTCAGTTATAATCCAAAACATCTAGGGTTTAGTAGGTGGCCTAGGTGCCCCCGCACCAATGGGTAACACCTTTTTACCTAGTTTGACACTGAAATGTACATTATGAAAAAATAAACATCACTTTCAGACGTATATTGCTGCTAAAATGTTTAAAATTTGAAGATGAT
This sequence comes from Thuja plicata, assembly GCA_018584345.1. Classification (NCBI taxonomy): domain Eukaryota; kingdom Viridiplantae; phylum Streptophyta; class Pinopsida; order Cupressales; family Cupressaceae; genus Thuja; species Thuja plicata. The sequence goes on from MU222605.1 coordinate 41,901, forward strand.
GTAAATTAGATTCTTTTAGGATTTTTTCTAGATTCTAAACATATTTTTTAATTTCTTTTTGGAATTTATTTGAAGCCATTTTTCTAACGCCTTCGAAAACTAGTACATTGTTGTAAACAACATTTTTAAAGAGTGACACTCACTTCATAGAGAATTTTATTTTCTAAAATAGATATCAAGTTGACTCTTTCAAATTTAGTTTTTTAACATCCATATCTAATGTTTACAATTATTTTCATGACTTTATCCTTATTATTTTATATTTTATTAATATTTGAATTTGACTTGACCATAATTTTGATAGACGTTCATTTCATAGCCTGTAACTTGTTGTGTATTTGTCCAATTTTAAAAAAAAGAATTATAGAAAGAGGATTAAATACCTACTGCATAGATATTTCCATTTTTTTTCTCTCATTTACTATATTTCCATAAATGTTGAACAAATGTTTTTGATTAAGTAAAACATGTTTTACAGAGTTCCTGAAACCTAAAACAAAGTATTTAGAGATAAAACATTAAAAACAACAAAAGAAAGTTTAGTTCCTAAGAGAAGAGGAGGCCAAAAAGGACAGAACAAAAGAACAACTAAAGCTTCTTAAAAAGCAAATAAAACCTGAAAATAGCAATAACACCCAGGGAACCCTAAGAGAGGTCCACCATTAGAGTGGCTTCCTTGGCCTCAAGTAGCTCCATGTGGGCAGCCGAATCCTTGCTTTTCTAGATGGTACTCTCCCCGGTCTTTTCCTTAGACTTCTTGGTTTTGGCCCTAGCTCTTTTTCCAGGGCCCTGATCAATGTTTTTTTTGGTCTCCACCTCAATGCTAGCTGCATCCATCCCCTCCTCTAGCTTCTCAATGATGGTTTTGGTGTGTTCTCTAGTCTATTTAAGAATGTTATAGCTTTGTTCAGCTATGTTCTTGAGAGTGGTTTCCACCTTGGTCATGTTGTCCTCCATCTGCTTGACTCAGATGCTCAGATTCCTCTGTTCCTCATCCTCACCGTGTCTTCTTTCTCCTTATTGGTATCTCTAACTATTTTTTTGAGGTCCTCAACTTCGTGGTAGAGCAATTTGATTGTTCTATAATTATCTAACATTCTATTTCTGGTGTTGTTGAGCAGGTTCAGGTCAAATTCCCTGGTATTGTCGCTTAGCACCACCATTGAAGGGTCAATAAATTAGTCCACCTTAATCTTCCCACCTTCACTTTCTTTGAATTTTGGGTTTATGATTTCTCTAGTAATTCCTATTTTGGCCGTCTTAATGTTAAAGTCTCTCCAACCAACAATCCTTCCCTTATCGGCCATATAATAGCATAAATATTTTTCTTGGTCCTCGCCCAAATTTTGGGGTGTGGAGTCTAAAACAGGGGAAGCTCTACATTTCTTGTCCTCCATGGAGTTCCTATTAGCACTCACATCCCTATCTTTATCCTTTTCACTTTGGAGTTTTGCAGTCGTGCTATGCTTCCTCATTCTGCCTTTCCTAGTTGTTATTTCCTCCTCGCTTTCTGATTCCATACCTTCCTCATTTCATCATATTCATCATCTGAGGAAATAATCATGGCTTTCAGTTTTCTGGGGGTAACCATGATCTCTTTTTTAAATTTCTTCTAGATACCTTTCCTCTTCTTTGATGACGAGACCTGGTAGTTCTTCTTTATTACATACTCCTAATTCTCATCAGAATGCATGCCCTCACTATCCTCAGTATCCAAGGGAATATAATCAGACCCTGAGGCCTCCCTCTCCTCTTTCTAACCAATTTCCTTGCCTAGGATTCGGGCCTTAAAGTATTAATAGATCAACATCAGAAGCCCTTCATGTAGGGTAGGGTTAGAAATAACCTTCTCTCTATACTCATTAATATTCTTGTTTATAGAGGCATATAAATAAAAGGGAATAGACAACTTAATACCATGACAGAAATGGTTCAAAAGTACAAAATGGTAGGTGCAGATTCTATCAAACCTGATATCAAGGGCATGATGTAGTAGATAATGACTTGGAGAACAAACCTCCACATAATTTTCAGCCCATCAGGTAGGTAGTGGGTGCCGACTTTGGTGAGATCATTATTTTCCTCCTCATTGTTAACATATTCACTGATTGCAGTGTCCGAGATCTTTTGGTCTCTATAGAATTTTTTTCCAACAATGGGGATCCCCAGAACTACAGAGATGATCTCCTCAGTCACCGTAAATGTTTTTCCCTCAATCTTGATACTACCTTCATTCCAATTTTTGACAAACAATCTAGTCAAAAATTGTTTCCTGCCATAGAGGCTTTCAGTAAAGTAGAAATCCCACCGCTTTGCAGATGTTTCCAGAATTTGGACTGCCTTTGCCATTTTTTACTATCCTTTGCAGGCTTCCTTCTATGTCTTTCTCCACCCATTGCATGAGAGAATGCTCTAACAGGGGAAAATCTCTGCTAAAACCAACTTTTACCAAATGAATCTAGGAAGATCTTCTATGATGCCTTGAGTTTGAAGTAATATCTTTATTTTTGAGTACTGAATAAGTGTGTGAGCTTTGATTGTAGTTATTTCCCTTCTAGCCTATCTCATACTTACCATTTATGGCGATGTCATTACCTTTCCGAGCTATCACTATCATGATTAGTTTCTATGTGTCCCTCCTTCCCATGGATTTGTTCATAATCCACAATATCTAAAGCTTTACGTGGAAGATCTCTTCCACAAAGCCAGTGTGTCTTCCTTTCGCTTTGTACCACCTAGTTGGTGAGCCAGTCGGAAACATGATTACCTTCTCTGTACATGTAGCTAATATGCACCCTTTCAAAAGTATTCAATAGGCTCAGTGTCTCCTCAATCATGTTGGCAATTGTCCATGATGGAGGGTGATGGTTTTTAAGGCGGTTAATAATGTTTTAGGAATCACCTTCTAACCATAGTTGTTTGATTCCCAAGTCATTTGCTAACTTTGTCACTTGGAGGGATACGCTAGCTTCCATGAAATGGTTGGTTTGAATGCCTAATGGGAAACTGATGGAAGAAATTCCATGAACGTATAAATTTTGAATAATGTCTCCACTTCTCACCTTACCTGGATTGCCCTTGGCTGTTCCATCAAAATTGGCTTTGGACCAGCCTTCCGGTGGATAGCTCTAGGTGTAGTTCTGTCTAATATCCATGGTCTTATTGGGGTCTGAAGAGTCAGCTATTCCAGCACCTGCAAAAGGATTAGTATTTCCACATAAAACAAATTTTTCCAACAAAGCATGATGGATTTTTTCAAATATGATTTTGGAGCTAGCACTGCGTTCTCTAAAGATGTGATTATTTCTCTCTTTCCATATGCCCTAGTAGAAGTGAGGGAGCACCCATGACCATATTTTGTGAATGGCAATATTTTTGAAGCACCGGGTCAAGTGAGAGAACAAATCTTGCATAGAGGTAGAGAAACACCATTGGAGGCCAAAGAGTGACATGAAAAAATGCCAAACAAAGCTAACAAAGGGGCAATGAATGAAAAGATGATCCACAGACTCCGCATGGAAAAGACAAAGAACACACCTGTTGGGGATAGGGATGCCACATTTGACAAGGTTATCAATAGTAAGAATATGGTTTTGGAGCAAAAGCCAGAAAAAACATTGATTTTTGGGATGAGGCTAGGTAACTGGGCTTTCACCCAAAAAAGGGAGGCTCCCTAATTAAATTGGGCATAGTAAGTAGAGGCCACAATGAAAGAGCCATGTGGGGAGTCTTCCCAAATCAAAGTATCTTGATTCTGGGAGAGAGAGATAGCGTTGAGGGCCATGGTTACTGATGTTGAATCCAGGGAAACAGAAGGTAGGTTCGAATGTTGAATAGATGTTGATATTTGGTAAGAACCCTATATTTATTTAACGTAAAACAAATATGCATAATAATCTCAATTTTTTTTAAAATTATAGCCAATGGAAAGCTCATTTTATGTACTTATTTTTTGCATATGTGTTTCTTAATATTGTCCCATTGAGCCCTCAGATTGACCTCTGAATCCTAGAAAACAACATGATTTGCCTCTTTTTTGAGGGGATACCTTAGACAAGGACTTTCGATAGAAATTCTCTAATTAAAATTTTATTTCGGGGTTTCACTTTTTTAACAAAAGCCCATACTAAAGGGTTTCTATCAAAACCACCTATGTAAAGGAGTTTTGATCGAAACCCTTAAAATGAATAAACTTATAATAAAAGGGGTTTTGATCAAAACCTTGTTGTTTGAGGACTTTTGATCAAAAGTTTTAGACTTTCGATCGGAAGTAAAAATGGCTTCTAATCAAAACTAATTTCTAATCAAAACCTCTAATTTTCATGATTTGGTCAAAAAATGAGGAATTCCTTCCTCTAAAAAAGTGTAACCCACTATTACGGGTTCACCCGGTGAGCATAAGACAAATGACTTCTTTGATGGGATTAAAGATCAACATGCCTAGTTTTGTTCAATTGTCTTTCAAAATATTTTACATTTGAGTTCATTGTCTAGATTGCAAGGAATAGGGAGAACATATGGTCAAAATATTTCCACATTGAAACATTATACACGCCTAAGAATACATACGTACGTTAGCATCAAAGTAAGATGTATTTTTTAGCATCGCTTAAATAGAAATAGTAAATTGTTCTTTGCAAACTATTTACAAGTAAAGTTTTTCTCTTTAGTTTTTTAGGTCATAGGTTGTAGTAGTAATCTAAGTTCTTCACAATAAAAAAAAGTGTTCACAAGATTATACAATTTAAGGCCTCGAGTAAGCCACATCATCCAAATATCGGTCAAGTCTTAGCATAAGAGAAAAATCGTAGTGTGTGTAATAGAATGTAAAAATAAACCAAAACAAATTTGTTCACATCACCATCTATAGCATGAATAGTGTACTTATTAGATTTCATATGGAAACTTTAAATACAAGTTTTATTTATCGTTAGTGTACGGAACAATTTTTGAAGGGGTCTTGGAACAATATACATAGAAAGATGGCACACACATAGAAGTCGATATAAACTAGGAAAGAACCTAGAATAATTACACATGATCACCAAAAAACAAGTACTTGTTCTGAGATACTATTTTATGGTAGGAAGGCATAGTGTAGGAATTTCGTGTAATAAAAAGTTGTTTTCATCTATGAAATCAAACCTATCAACTTAAACAATTGTTGTTTTCAACCGTGTTTCATTATTATATGTGTCCATTCTATTTGATAGGGTGAAGAGAAATTGATTGTATTGTAGATGTTTAATAAGCTCCTCAACGCATGCCTCTTCTCCTTGATTGAATTGTAGTATATATGGCTCTTTTGCAGGCATGCCAACAAGTTTAGTTCTAGCCTCATCAAAATAAGTTTTCGATATAGTACCTATGGGGCCTTCAGGATTGCGTTGAAGAACATATCTATAGCTACAACCTAGAAAATTAGCTACACACTTTGAAAATAACCATTGTCCTTCATTGTTCTGTTTGACTCTTTTTTTACACTATTTTCCACCAATCTCCATGAGACTAGCTGGGTAAAATGTTTTTTGTGTCTTGATGAAAACCAAGGTTTCTCTAACAATGCATTTTTGGGTTTTTGTTTTAAAAAACCGAAAGGCACTTGTGTGATAGTCGAGATTGTATTTTATGTTAAAAGTGTAGGTGCATCTAGAAGGTTTGTTGTTGTCATGAGAAGATGAATTCCATTATGTGGAAAATAATACTTTAGTTGTTTTGTCTCTTCGATATTAGGGTTGATAAAAATCTGGGAAGTGCCTTGTGTACTTACAACCATACCATTATATTTAAAACCCGTCAATTTTTTTATCATAAGGACAGTAACCTCTTCTAGATAGTACATCTCCTATAGTTATGTGCCTTCCTTTAGAGCTTCTTTCCCAAAAAAGTAATATTTATAGTGGACGTAAACATATCTATTATTTTGAGGCTTCTCCTAAGGACCTTAGTTCTATCATTTTTTCCTTTTTATTGTAGATGAAGGATCTACACATATAAAAATTCCAATTAGATCAATAGAAGAATTAACATGATGAGTCAGGATATCTCTAATGGGAATGAAAGAGAATTGAAGTGTTGGAATCAAGAGGTCATCATCACAAAGGTTGAACCTTGAATCATCTGTTAAACTAATTTATATATCACTATTAAGCTTATTTTAAAACTTGTTCACTTTTGATAGAACCATGAGACAATATATATATATACTCCCAACTTGAACTTTTTGAAAATGGAGGTATGAAATTGCATTGAAGAAAGCGACACGAGCTTCAGTTCACTCATTATCAACCATATAAAAACCAAACATGTACCCATCTTTGTTTTTTTTGATGAAGTGGTGGATTTATTTCTTCATAGTCACACGAGCTTGTATCATCCACTATGCTTGAAATTTATTCAAACTCTTTATAAGACCAATAGTAGAAGTGCGAGATTTTTTTTGCAGAGAAGCATGCAAGCCTAACATCAATTTTGTAGGATTGGGTTGTTTAGATGTAACAAGATCTCCTGTAATTGTGCATTTGACTAATGAAGTTTCTACATGTTTTTCTACAAGTTTCTCCGGTTCTTTGAAGAAGGTGGGGTCACAATTGATATCATGGTTTGTGCGAGAGACCTCTAATTTAGAGACTACAATCCACCTATAGAAATTCTTAGATTTGTACAATTATTATTGTGCTCTAGGTGAATAAGAAAATGAAAATGGTTTATTGTAATAAAGACCTAGTAGCTATTGGATTACCTTGAGTCACAAATGTTAGGAATAGTAAAATTTGATGAGTTTTATTATAAAGCCCTTATGAATTTTTCCTATTGTTATAATTTTGTTAAAATTTCATGGAGAGGTAGATTTTTGCAAGTGTAGCCCATCAGAGAGCTATATCTTATATCTAACTATCAACCCAGTTTGTTGACGAAATATTATAATGGAAAATACTTGAAGAAGCGGATGTACATCTAAGTTTTCATTATTGATAATCTTTATCACATTGTTTGTCAAAGAGTGAGACATAGCTTAAAGAAGAGGTAAGTGATCTATAAATTTGAATAGTTGTCAAGCATTATGTGGAATACAAGTATAACTAAACTATTTAAACTATCATGGATTATGAAAACAAAGATAGTAAAAAAATGATATATTATTCTAAATCTACATTAAAGTGGATGAAGTAACCATGAGAAATGTAAATACATATGTACAAATATGTTGTCAGGGTAAATGTAGATAACAAATTATTTTCCATAAAACATGTATTAAATATGGTTGGAACATAAAACATTTTGTAGACATTTATTACAACTAAAACGAGTTGCGAAAAGGTAAGTTGCAATGGATAAAATGATGAAAAGATAAAAATAACACCTTCACTCAACAACTAGAGAGGAGTTATTTGTAGAACTTCACATGGAGAGACAAGTCTGTTCCTATATGTGGGTAAAGAAGGAAAAAAATATTAGAAAACAAAATTAAATTTATACTCTGATAAAGTTGGGACTGATAAATAAATTTTCATTATTTTGTAGTAAAGACAAAACCCTTAATCGAACAAATTGCCATTTGATTACCTAATATTGAGAATTAAATTTAAAAAGGCATGTATTAATATTTTTAAGCCATAATGTAGAGACAAAATATTACAAATATAGAACATGAAAAATGTTTTAGGAGTATAAAAATTTGTATAAACATACGGTCCAAACTAGATTGAACATATAATGTGGCTCTAATTTATAGAAACCTAAATTAAGTAACAACTTAAATCAAAACTTCTATTCCACGTAATAAAGGGATAACACAAGAAATACAATGTGAAAGTGTGAAAAATAGAGAACTTTGAAACCTTTTTATAGAAACTAGTATTAAAAAATGAAATGGAATAAATATTTGGTATGAAATTTAAATAACATGTATAAAGTAGAAACAAATGTAATGTCAATTTTTTGTACACTTAAAAGAAGGGGTTGAAATGAGCATATAAATGTAAAACTCTTGGAAGTAGACATCGTGCATTTGTATTGCAAGTGCAAGTAAATTTGTACAAAGTTCACTTATATCATTAATTTGTGTAACATAGAAAGAAACGATGGAAGGGTTTGTTGATTACAAGAGGAAAAATACTTAAAAATCTCTCTTTCTATAAGAGGGGTAGAGTAAGTTGAAACATAGGTAAACTACAAAGGGAGACACATAAAAGTACAATTTACTAATTGCAGTTGAGATAGGCCTGAAACGCACGTTGAATAGTTGGAGCATTTCCTTCTTCATAGTATTCATCACAATACATTTCCCTAAGGAAAGTAAAAAATCCATAAAATTTCACATAGTTTGCATGTAGTTCCTATAGTGTTTCTTCTATTGCTAGTATTTCAAATTATTTTACATCACATGTACGTGCACTAGTGTCTTTTAGTTATTCAACATTCTATTGACAATTAAGAGAAAGAGTACTCACAAAATTCAGAATTTGAGGTTTAGGAAATCCATTCTAGTTGATAGATGAGTTTGAGCCAGATGATGGGACTAGAACACTGATTTATGAGCTACTACTCAAAACTTCAATTATCTGATTTGGTCGCTGACAATTTTCCATGACTTGAAAAAGAAAGAAAAATGTTAAATCTATGGCAGAAACTTGCAAAAAATAGTTACAGTCTTTTTTTATTGGCGACAAGATGGTTTATTTAACACCGACTATTTTAATTTTTGAATTTTTTTTTAATTAAAAAAATGCTACCAAGTGACAAATTGAATTAAATGAGACAACTATGCTTTTACTTAAGGAAACTATATTAGCATCACCAAGAGTAATAACACCTCAAGGGTACATGCCATCCCCTAGTTCCATTATTTAATGCATCTCATCATATTAATTCTCATAAAATTGCATATAGACTAATCCAACCTGAAACTTGATGTTTAGAGAGTAACTATTAAAAAATAAAAAACTTGATTTATGTTATACATGAAATGTAAAAAGTTCCTATTTAGGGTAGGAAAATGAATATTTAATGCATCTTAGCAAATCTCTCAGTTAAATAAAGAACATGTTTTCCTAAATTGGATTTTACTGTATGAGAATTTTTTAGATGATACTTAATAATTCATAACTGATTATCTAACAACATTTTTATGCACCAATATAAACTAAAAAATATTGTAATTTACACATATTTATAGTTTTGTTTCAACTCTGGGCTATATGTGGCAATTTCACAGTTCAATGCTCCAGCCAACACCTACCAAAGCTTTATCCTCAGTTAATCATAAGGAAGAGGAGAAAATCTATTCATGTTTCAAGTTCATCTCCAAGAATTTAAAGCTGGTATTTTCTGATCAAACCCTTGAATTGAAAAATTATAACAGTGGCACCATATGTAGAAATTTGATCTTAGATATCAAAATTTCAGTATATAATGAAAATATGAGTATTTTCTAAATCAAATATAAGCTAATTTTTATCATAAAAATGTCAGTCTACATGTTTTTGATCCATCATCAACCTGGAGAAACCAAGAGAATGAAAAATACCATTTCATTTAAAATTCATTTAAATATTTAAGAAACAGAGACTTCAAAGAAATGAAGGGGGAAAAGTGAGAACATATTTGTATTGTTCAACTTAATTTTGAAACTAAACTGTACTATGTCACCCAAAATTTTCTTTTTCGAAATACTTTTCAATCATCTTCGTTACTTATTTTTATATCAAATGTTTTACATACATGATTGGTATGGTTTTCTGTGGTATAGTCACTGGTTTTTGAATGAGTTCTCATGAATTTTTTTAAGACCCCAAATGCCAAAGATGATCATAGTAGAATTTAAAAAATCTAGATATTGAAAGTACCATATTAAATTATACTAAATGACAAAATTCAAAAGGAAGAGACAAGAGTAATTTTTGTCACTCAAATTCACCATAACAATTCCACAAAAATAAAGTGCTCGAATTCTCCTTAAATATAACACTAAAAATAACCTATTCAAATTCAATTTTAATATACTACCAAAATTAAAAATTAAAG
>JAGRRI010107890.1:0-33566 GCA_018584345.1 Thuja plicata
TTTAGGGATTTTGAGACCTTTTATTTTTCAAATATTTATCAATCTTAAAAAAAACTTTGTATTTATCTTCATTGACTACTTTGCACATACACCATATTTTTAGGAAAAGACTGCTCTCTTTTCCTCCCGAGTCTCTATAAAATAGATTACAACACTCTTTCAAATCATCCATGATAATCACTAAAGTTTAATCTAATCAAATCCCAATCTTACATGCACCATCTACAAGAATGTAATTTATTTTTGCTCTCAAATTTGAATTCAAAATCACTCTTATTGAATCCTAGTCATTCAATCTAAATCAATCTCAACCCATTCATCCTCATTAAATCTTTAAATCTCACTTTCATCAAGCTATATTCTAAGGATAGAAAATGGATGCAAAACAAAACCAACAACCACATCCATCCTCTTCACCAAACAAGTCAAAAAGCTCCATATCAATACTATCATTACATTTATTAATTAATTGAAAAATACAAACTATAAAAAAAAAATAGAATAAATACAACCAGAAAATATGTTTTAAATATATGTTGAACTATAATGTTTCCCTCTTATTCACTCAGTCTCATAACATTCAACAGATCGACTTGCTAAAGACGTCGCTAACAATGTAAAGTTATGTTACACTTTCAAAGAAATTCATGAAGCCTAATTTTCAAAGAAACTTGTGACTCTTCCTTAGACCTGACTTTGTAAAATATTTAACACAAACACGGGTAGAAAAATATTAATGTCCGCTTCCAACTACCTTGACTCGACTCTGTTTAAGTATAAAGTTTGTGGGCACAGGTGGAAAAGTGTTTTTGTAGGTTACCAGCTAGCTTCAACTGCCTCCACTTGACTCTTGACTTGACTCTGTGAAAGTACATGGTTAAATATAAACTGTTTGTATTCCCTTTCCATGTCAAATATAAAGTATTTTGTCTTTTTAGTGACTTATTATTATAATTTTGTATTGTAAAAGAAAAGACTTTATATCTACATTGACTACTTTGTAAATGCAGCGTATTTTCAGGCATAGATTGCTCTCTTTTGATCCTCAATCTCTATAAAATGGATTACAACACTCTGTCTTTCAAACCAGACATGATAATCTCTAAAGTTAGAGAAATGGCACGAGTCCCTCAAAATTCTCTGCTTAAGTCCATTATTGTCATTGTAGCCTTCATTACCCTGTCCGAGAAGCCAAGTCTATGTCTCTGTAGATGTCCTGATTATGAGTCTGAAGCTCTTTTAATCTTCAAATCTTCCACGAATGAGTCTAGTGGGAGTTTCAATTCATGGGTGAATGGAACTGATTGTTGCATGTGGGATGGGATAGCCTGCAACGAGGAAATGAATCACGTCAAATTTATTAGCACCATTTATTCTCCCCTTTCCATCCAAGCGGGCATCATATCTGATAGTTTGTGCAACCTCCATTTTATCAGAACCCTGGAGTTGGATGGAAATGGATTAACAGGTAATCTTCCTTCCTGCTTAGGTAAACTTTCTTACCTACAGTCTCTGGGTTTACCAGGTCATAGGTTGAGTGGGGAAATTCCTTCTACATTTTGTGAGCTCACCAATCTTACTTATCTTGACCTCAGTGGAAACCAACTCAATGGAAGCCTGCCATATTGTCTCGGAAATCTTTCTTCTCTAACCGTTCTAGGGTTGGAAGGGAATAAATTCAGTGGAAGCATACCATCTTCTGTTGGCGGTCTCTCCTCTCTATATAGTCTGTATATTTCTCACAATTCACTAAGTGGTCCAATACCTGTTTCTATAGGCAATCTTTCTTCTCTCAGTTGCTTAGATGTGTCCTTCAACAAGCTAACTGGAACTTTCCCATCCTCATTCGCGCAGCTCCACTCACTTACAACCCTGGCGGCTGAAGGAAATCCATTCAGTGAGAATATTCTTTCCTCGGCATTTCCATCTTCTATTATCAGTCTCTCCCTTACCCTAAACCAGACGATTTCAGAAACCTTTTTCGATAACCTCACTGCATTAAGCGATTTATATCTTTCCAATTGCGTACTAAATATAAGCCCGACCTGGATTCCAGAATTGCAGTTAATATCTTTAACTTTGCAATCCTGCTATATTGGTGGCCTAATTCCAGGATGGATTTCAACTCAAATCTCACTTAAGGAGTTGGTACTAACAGACAACAATCTTTATGGTGAAATTCCCTCTTGGCTATTTAGACCGCCCATGCAATTCCTAACACTGTCAGGAAATCATCTGCAAGGAAAACTTTTTGCACCTGACTTCCCTTATTTCAAGCTCTTGGATCTGTCTAGGAACGAATTGAGTGGACCCATGCCATCAGTGTGGCCTCCATATATAGGAGAACTAAGGCTCAACGACAATAGGCTCAATGGCAATATACCTTCAAGCTTGGGCAGTCTGTCTGGACTTCAATTGTTAAATTTGGCGAACAACCAATTGAATGGAACAATTCCTCCCAGTTTGGCGAATTGTCGTCCTTTTCTGCGAGTATTGAATTTGGGGAGCAATAGTTTGGAAGGAACGATACCCCAAGAGTTTGGTAGCCTATATCTTTTCTCCTTGGTCATTAAGAATAATAAGCTAAATGGATTGTTTCCCAATTCAATTCTGAATTTCTCAGGAATAAAGGTTCTTGATATTGGAAATAATTCATTTGAAGGTCAGATTCCAAAGATGATTGGGGATCTTTCAGAGTTACGAGTGTTGATAATGAAGGGAAATCTTTTTAGTGGTAGCATTCCTCCAAAAATTGGGCAACTGAAGCAGCTCCAGATCTTGGACTTTTCTTCCAACAATTTATCGGGCTTTATTCCATCAAGCATTGTATCTTTGCAAGCAATGTCTGTACCAACAGAGGACGGAAATATCTTGCAGGAGGTCGATATGGAAATTGTTGGTCACTATGGCAAGGGTATCTACCAAGATGATTTGAATATGAACTCCAAAGGTACAAATCTATACTACCCATATATTCTTTCGACACTAACTACAATAGATCTCTCCAACAATCAATTGAATGGAGATGTTCCTCTTGATTTTGGGAAGTTGAAGGGGCTGAGATTTCTGAATCTATCCATGAACAATCTTAGTGGAATAATTCCACATAGTTTGGGGGATATGAGTCAACTTGAAGCATTGGACCTTTCTTCAAATAGGTTATCTGGACATATTCCTTCAGAGCTTCAATCTCTGAGTTATTTGGCATATTTAAATTTGTCCAACAATAATATTTCTGGAAGTATACCGCAAGGAGGACAGCTGATCACATTTGAAAATACATCATATTCAGGAAATCCCAATTTGCAAGGATGCCCACTTCCAAAGAATTGCTCTTGGCCGAAATACAGATCTTCTCCTCCAATGAATGGTGGTGAACATAAAGATGAAGATGAGAGTGAGCAAGTACCATGGTATCAAATTGGAGTAGGATGGTCATATGCTGCAGGTTTTCTGATTGTTGTAGTCGTATTGCTTTCAATAAGGGAGAGGTGGAGAAAGAAGTACTTCAAGCAAGTTGATGATATTTTGAAGTTTTTGTTTCCTTCGCTGTTTACTAAGAGATTTTGAAGTTTTTTTTGTTCACCAAAATCTTATTATTTTGTAAGTTTATTATATTTGATTAAAAAAAATTATTGGTATTATCCTTGCATATATATGCACATAAATATTGTTGGCCTTCCATTAAATTGTTGCTGCATTTGAATCGTTAATATACCACTTTTTTCCTTCACACAAATTTTAAGAAGTATGAACATTAAAAATGAAATGTTTATTTAGATAGAAATATTAATTGAGATCACCATTCATTTTTATTGATGTTGAATAGCTTCTTCTAAGTATTTGAGAAAGTTTGGTGACCAATTTTTTTAATCTGGAGCAATTTAATTAATTCTTAATTTTTATTACAAAATTTTAATATTTTCTTTTAAAATATTAGATTAGATATTAGAACTTTTAAATATGTATTTTATTTGTATGATGTATATAAATGATATAATTAAATTTTCATTTATTTTAATAATGTATTGTTTTCAATGCATCTAAATTGTAATAATTATTGTTTGCATTAAGAAACTAGATATAAATACATCATTAACATAAATGAAAATAGATAAAGGTGATAACAAAAAGTCAGCTGTAATAGAAATAGATATTAAACTATCAATAATGGTGGTTGCATTGAAAATAAGATTGTGGAGGAAGGTAAAATTTATGTGATTCTATTTGATTTAATTTAGATAGTTGGATTAAAAAAGATAGTGTAAGATTTGACCAAAACCATTCTTATCTTGCATAGTATTTATGTGTCTACATGATTCCAATAGAAATCTCAAAGAAAAAGTTTCGCATTTATCAATTTTCTCCAAATTTATTCTCAAATCAAAATTTGAATATATATTCCTCACAATTCCAAAATTCTAATGTATTATTATAAAATAAGTTCCAATCTTTCATTGTCCCTAATTACTAATCCTACCATTCCAGCCCACCCCATCTCTTGTCTTCGTGGTGAGCCTTCACTCTCTTATTCATTCTCTTCTCTTTCCTTTTATAACCCTCAATCTCATGGGGCCCACCAAATTCCTCCATTCATTCAAGAGTGGGAAAGAAAACTTGTGGTTAACCTATCCAGTGCCTTTCTTGGTCCCCTCTCTTTTAATTTTTTAAAATGTGGTCTTAACTTTGTTGCTTCTCCTTGTACCATTCCTCGCATTAATTTCCTCATAGAGATTGAAAATACGATTCAACCTCTTCTTGTCGACATTGTTGAAGAATTCAGGCAAGATTGTGTCATTGCTCTCAGACGTGCCAAGCCTCCAAAGTGTAACAATCCCAATTCTGAGCTTAAGGCTTTCAATGATTTAATGAGAAACAATGACTTAGTCATTGTCAAAGCGGACAAAGGAAATGACACTGTTGTCATGAGCAAGCATGACTATGTTTCCAAAATGCTTGACCTTCTCTCAAACACTAATAGCTACAAAATCTTGATGCATGTAACCCATGCTCCAAGATTTTAAGAAAGGTCAAGTCAACAGTGTCCTCATCCTCTTTTGATATCAAAACCAAGAAGTGGCTACTTCCTTCAAAAGAGGTAATTCCTAGAATCTATGGTGTTCTAGAAATACACAAAGAGGGCATTCCTCTAAGACCCATTGTGGACACCATTGCCTCTCCCACCTACATGTTGGCATTATACCTTGCTAAATTAATCATCCCTCTTACTAGAAAATCTAAGTCCTTCATCAAAGATTCTACCCACTTCATTGATTTTATCAAGGACAAGCAGTTGGAGGACCGTGATCTCTTGGTGAGGTTTGATGTTGTTTGACTCTTCACTAAGGTCCCAATTCTGGATGTCATTGATATTATCAAGAGAAAATCTAATGACAAAGTTGCCTCCCTTGTCAAGATTTGCCTAAGATCAACATTTTTCTCCTTCCTAGATATGATCTATGAGAAATTTTATGGGGTGGCTATGGGTTCCCCCCTCTCTCTCTCTCCTGTCATTTGCCAACCTTTACATGGAGCACTTTGAAGAAGTGGCACTTGTCTCCTTTCCTCTCAATCCAAAGTGGTGGAAAAGGTATGTGGATGACACCAACATTTGTTGGTCACATGACATTGAGAGCTTAGAAGAATTTCATGCCCACCTCAATAATATATCCATTGCATTTCCTTAATCAAGGAACTAGAAACTGATAACCAACCCTCCTTCCTTGAAATTCTTCTCGTAAAGAAACTCAATGGCTCTCTTGGTCATCGAGTTTATTACAAAGCCACCCATACCGATCACTACCTTCACTCATCTTCTCATCATCACCCTAGCCAAAAAATTCGCATTCTAAGACCTTGGCCATGAGGGCCTATCACATATGTGATGAGGATAATATTGGCCAAGAGCTAGTCCATCTTTGTCATGTCTTCAATCCAAATGGGTACACTAGCAAACAAATTTCTAGAGCTCTCAACCAAGCCAAGTCTTGGTTTCTCTGTAGTGCTAACACATCCCAACCTCATGTCATCCCTTGTGCCTCCATCCCTTTCATTGAGAGAATTTTCCATAAAATTGCCAAGATTCTTCTCAAGAGAGTTCTTCGGTGTGCATTCAAGTCTTTTTCTTTGGTGAAGAATTGCATCCTGCTTCTGAAAGACCAAAGCGACATCAATTTGCGCTAGAATTAAAGATAATAGTGTAGACATAAAACATGAACAGACTTTTAAATCAGCTCTAGTCGACCATTCCTCTTCTACAAAACACCATATTTTCCTTGAGAAAACCCATGTCTTATGCAAAGAAAACAACTTCTTCAAAAGGAAAATTTTGGAAGCCATCAATATATTGAATCACCCAACCAACCTTAATCCTAATGATGGTTAGAACATTAGTGTTTCATGGCATCCTCTTTTATCCAATATTCTCTAGTCTTCTTCCTCTCTCCTCATTTTCATTCTCCCCCTCCCCCCCCCTTGTTTGTGCTCTTTTAGAACCCAAGAAAATATCTTCATAACTTTTTGGATCAAACTTGCTTCTGAAATCATCCCTCTTAATGTAACATCTACTCCCAAAAACTTTGAAATATTTAACATTAAGTGAGTGATTGTACCATAGCTCATAAGGTGACTTATATGTTCCTTTCTTTACTTGCACTTGGTTCAGTGTGTAAACAACAATACTAATTGCTTCTCTGTAATACATCTTTTGTACATCACCTTGAATCAAAATTTTCCTTGGAGCATCCACTATAGTTATGTTCTTTCTCTCTGCAACACCATTTTGTTGTGGAGTCCTTGGTGCAGAAATTTATCTCTTGATTCCATTATCTTCACAATATTTAACTAATTCTGCATAAGTAAAATCACCGCCTCTGTGAGACCTTAAACACTTAAAATTATTACCTTATTCTTTCTCAACCAGTGTCTTGAATTCTTTGAATTTACGAAATACCTCAAACTTCTCCTTCAATAAAGTTACCCACATCATTCTAGAATAGTCATCAGTAAACAATATAAAATATCTATCACCAAGATAAATTATTTTTCTCATACGCCAACAAAGATTAGTAAGCACCAAATCAAGTATGCTCTCAAATGAAAAAGACTTTCTTTTGAAAGTAGAACTAGCTAATTTACCCAACTGACATTCTTTACACATCATATTGTATGGCTTGACTAATTGTCGCAATCCCCTAATTGCATTTGTCTTACTCACTTTGATCAAAATATCAAAATTTACATGACAAAACCTTCTATGTCATAGCCAACTATATTCAATATGGTGGAACCCATATTTGCAAAATAGTTTGTATTCATAATCAGTCAGGGAAGTGTCTTTTTGCATTTGCTCATTTATCTTCTATAGCCATTTATTTATATATTATGCTTCTTGCTTATATTTTTAATGTATTTTATTAATACTATATCATTTTTAATCTATATCTCTAATAGGTTACCCTCAAGTATACCATTGATTTATTCCTATTTCCTCTTTGATGCAATTTTAAAGAATAG
The DNA here is from genome assembly GCA_018584345.1 of Thuja plicata. Classification (NCBI taxonomy): domain Eukaryota; kingdom Viridiplantae; phylum Streptophyta; class Pinopsida; order Cupressales; family Cupressaceae; genus Thuja; species Thuja plicata. The sequence continues at coordinate 7,516 of JAGRRI010107890.1, forward strand.
CAAGGTCGAGGTCGAAATACAATGGTTGTAGTCAATATACAGTTTATGCAACCATATGATCAAACACCTATCCTTTGTTTACCTATACAATGTTAGTGCAATGAAGCAACAAGCAGTCTTTTATCCATCGCGGGGTGGCAAAGTATTCTGGTCTCGACCTCCATGATAATTGAAAATAGTCAAATAGAGTTGGACCGATGGTTGAAAGTTCATGACCAGTGTATACACATATTCATTTTATTTAACTTGGCACCACATAGATATCATCGTGTGTCATACAGAGTCAGCTTGACTAAAGTTAGACCAAGTTGCATGCTACTTAAACATCACGCGATAGCAAAAAGGATGACAGATGTCTCGGACCTGCAGAAGTATGACAGTGAGGTGACAAGGATCCAGCTGGTGAGAACTGATTGAGCGAGTAAGATGACATGGATAACACATCATTTCTCAATTTGGTTAAAGTGCGAGTTACTAAAGCCCCATCATTTAGCACATGGTTATAATTAACGGTGATCTTTTAACCGAGGGATAAAGATGAGCAGTTTTTAATCCAAGCCATGGGTTCATCAGCGGTCAAAGAATGAAAAAGTTCAAAATTAATCAATGGACAATGTGAAGCCTTGAACGGAAAGTAATCGACATCTAACCATCAAGGGAACATGCCTAATCGCCATGTGTCCTGGGCCCACCAAGATGTATAGATAGAATGATGTGGATACAAATGTTAGCATTTGGTTGACAGATCAGAATGATTAGACTATATGTAGGCGCATATAATGAAGTAAATGATAGATTACTTAAACACCATCTTTAGGCCCATGCTCTAAATTGGCGGCTGGGAATTAATCTGGCAGGTAAAATTAATCGGTAGATAACAAAGGAATTTGAGGAAGATCTACGACTGTAGAATATGAGATCTACAGCTTTGCATGATGGCGTGATAGGAAGATGAATGAACGTTAACCACTACGTGATAGTGAAGGATGCAACACGTGGCAGAAATGAAAAATGACAAAAGGCCTTGGTGATAACATTGAAATTAGATTTTTAAGTGGTATTTTAAATATTAAACTTTCTATTACAATTAGGGTTTGGTTATCATTGATAATTTGACTTTTAACATGCAGATTACAAAGGTGGAAAACTTGTTTTGATCGGACGATCCAGATTTCTTGACATCGAGATGAATAGTCATATGTAGACGTAATGAAAAAGGGGTCGCAGATGAATGATAGATGCCATGGTTGCATTCGATGAAAGAAAACAAACGTGATTCTAGAGATAACGTACCAAAGAGTACATTCATTATCATGTACAAATATATATAGGGTCAACATACTCATGAGATAAACTATGGATGGATATACGGTCAAATTATTATCATGATGCAGATCCATTATTTAAAGCCATCAACTCAGACATAATATGCAAAGATCATGAGATAAAATAGTGGATGGATATACATGCAGATCTACTGATTAAGTTATTTTCACAGACATATTAAGAAAGAATTATTAAATTATTATGCAACCTAATCGATCGATAACTGTTATTGAATAAGGATAATTGGTTATTCCTTTGTTGTAATTAAATATTTGGTTATTGATCACTAGGATAGGTTTTTGTTAGGAAATGTCATGTTGATCTGAAGCTTATCTGCATCCTTTGGGTTTCATACTCATAGGGATACCAAGATCAACACATAGTGAACAAGATAAGACTTACTATTACTATAGACAGATGGAATAGATGGATCAATAACTGTAAATGTGAACTCTATTGTACTATTTTTCCATAATCAATAAAGATAAGTCCTTTTCTTCATATATGCAATTGTTTCATTTATCATTTTACAATTAGTCCCTCAGATAAACCAATATAACTTCTTCAAAGTGATAGTTTGATGTCCATGCTTCCTGGTTTAATTCATAGTCTATACTTTCAATTGGTTTTCTCATTTTGCATGGTTAAATTTTGTTGCTTTAGACCTCAGTCAATTGGTCTGTCATTTGAGAAGTATTACTCTTTTGAAATATTTTTCTTTGAATTTGTTCTAGGTTACATGCACATTTCATAACACCTTTGAAGTGATGAGTTTTCTTGCAAAAATGTCTCTGAGGTTGAACATAGGATTGGAATGATAGTGACTCTATTTCCCATAGTTGATAAAGGCACTAGTCTTTCTTGTTCATTGGATTATGGTCATAGTTTCATTGTTTATAGTTTTGAGATACTATACCCATCTTCTCTATTTAGTCCATATCTTATATCAATAAACCATTCTCTAAATTCTTGCAACATTACATTAAACACTTGATAGTTCATTGCTCCTAGTTAAGGATCTTAGTAGTAATTTTCCATACTCTAGGATAAAGAAGTTTTAATCACAATTTATCTGCTCTAAAATCCCTTTTAAGACTTGGAAGATAAGTTTAGGGTATAGGGCCACCAGCCTTGGTTCTTCAGAGCCAAAATTGCAAAAGGTTGATACTTGGAATAGGTTGAAACCTTGTTTGTTGGAAAATCACTTGGGTTTCCCATCATTGGATAGGAAAAATACATAGGAAATCTAATCTGTTGATTTGAGCACCAACAGATTCATCATTAAAGAACAGTTTTTAGAGTTTATGGTAATAAAGGTTAGGCTCTATTGGGAGAAAAGAACACAGAATACAATAAGTATTTCCTTCTAAGAAGAAGGTGGTGACTCTACAATTTTAAAGTGGTGATAAGTTTGGTTTTATAATTTGGTTATTAACTATCTCATGTGGGGTATAAGATCCTTGCATCCAAATAAGCTTGAATTAGACTTAAGCCTAAGGAAAGGCAGGACTCTAAGTGTAAAGATACCATATGTACCACATATGATATACCCTGATAAGGATGATCAAGATTATGCTTGTGAACAATTCCCTAATTCAAGCCATTATAGCCACGAGAGCAGTGAGAAAAATTGTAATCCTTTTTTCCAAGGTAATAGACGAGGACATGAGTCTCAACATGATCCAAATTAGGAAAGAGAGAGAGATGAATTAACAAGTGTGATGTTTTATTTTTTTAGATGGCCAATGCAGGATCAGAAGATGAAGAAATGGTCATGACTCTTAAAAGACAACCAAAAGAGATACTAAGGAAAATGAGAATAACAAGAAGCACAATCAGATCACCAAGAGATAAAGAAGTTTCTAAGGAGGATAGAAATGGATTTTACAATCCTCTTCATAGGAAGAACAATGGGCATATTTTTAACAATGATCATACTAACCCTTTGTTTGAACCAGACAATAGGGGAAGAACTGAGAAAAAAAATAATGATATGGAAAGGAGAGATCATTGGGGACAATGGAACAATGGAGAACAACATAACTACAACAATAGGTGAATCCTAATAGATTAGACCAACATTAAAAACATAGATATCAAGATAGTAGAAGGATGTATAGTGGATATCAGAATAATAGGGATCAGAATTATGGCCCATAATGTCAATCCAAATTTTGGACCAAGAAATGATCAAAGATTCCAGAATGCAAGAAAGTAGAATAAAAGACATGGAGCTGTCAATCAAAATAGAAAAAAACTATAGAACCCCCATGGTTTCTGACAGATATAGACAGATTAATTTTTATGGCATAAGGGGATGTCCTAATGACATAAAAATGAATTAAGGAGTGCAATTCCAAATTTTTCAGGGAATGGGTCAGAATCAACTAAAGTGCATTGTGTAAATTTGAAGAATGTTATTCAAGAATTTGATGATTTCAATGATGATGTAAACATGAAGTTTTTTGTTCAATCCCTCATAGAAGATGCAACAGAATGGTTTAGAAGTCTGCCAGATAGATCCATATCTATTTGGGATAAATTTGTAAATCAATTCATAGAACAATTCAGTGATCACGATTATACTTCTTTTGCTTCACATGAGTTGACAAGTATGAATAAAAATCAGAATGAATCTGTGGCCGAGTTCAATAAGAGATTTAATAAAGTCCTAAATAGGATTCCAAGGGATGCTCAGCATGTTGATGCCTTTCTAATTAATTTATATATGGGTGCCTTTGATAGCAAGACAAAGTATGAAATCAAATCTCATAAACCTTCTACTTTGGCACATGCTCTCAAGATTGCCATGGCTATTGAAAATGATAGGAAGGCATCTGGTATAATTACTAAGAGGGAGGAAACTCGATTGTTCAATCTAAAAGAACCTAAGAAACACAAGGAAGAAGATATATTAGATAGGCTTATAAACATGGTGAAAGGCCTCCAAGTGAATAATCGAAGAGATAATTTTAAGTACAACCAGAATAATCAAGTATCATATAAAAATGACAGATATAAATTGTAGGATATGCCTTATAACACAGAATGGAAGTATGGGAAACCAGTAAACAAAGAATTACATACTCCTGATCCATTGAGGAAAAACAAACATTTTTTGGAAAGCTATACCTGGTGTGAAGCCTGCAGATTACCACATGCTTATGAATATTGTGTTGTTTCCCAAAGATGGAGAGATGATGAAGATCAAAATGATGATCATTAACACACAGTAAATAACTTATTAGCAAATCCTATGTGGGGATATGATGATTATAGCTCCTCAGATGAATACTACTGTAGGGATGACCTAAATAGAGTATATCAATATGGGAACTATCAGGAAAGTACTCCAAGATTAAGAGAATTAACAGAAGAGGAGAAGAAAGCATACACAATAGATGCAGTAGAAGAAGCAAGAAGTAATTACAAGTTAAGGAATAGAATAGTGAATGCAGACCGAGGGAAACTTGACCAAGGAATTGATCCAAGGAGGCTGAAGGAAAAAAATATTACTCAAGATAAATAGGTAGAGCCTCAGGACCTTCCAAAATTAGTAAGAGAGAAGGTGGTTAGTAAATCTCTTCCCAATGAATGTTCTTTCATGTCTAGTGCATTATCTCAAGTTAAAATACTTGTTCCTTTACTTGAAATAGTTAAAATACCTGAATGTAAGAGTGAAGCTTTGAAAATATTATCTAATGTAGGTAATAAGGAAGATCTTAACCAAGAAGTAAAGGATCCTCCAACTATTTATCTAGGAACTACTTTAAGAAAAAATGGAAATCAAATTGATCCCTTTTTATCTTACTCTATTGATAAACAATAGATTGGTAAAGAATTGTATGATAGATTCTGGTGCAACAGTGAATATTATGCCTAATGATGTAATGAAATAATTAGGAATGAATGTTGATACCAAATTTGGTAGATGTTATGCTATAGATAATAGATCTATTCTTGTTGTAGGTATAATGAAAAATGTTGAATTTAAATTTCCTACATGTCCTGAAATGTCTTATAAAATGGATATTACTGTGGTTGAATTTCCTTCCAATTACGGAATGCTTCTATCTAGACAATGGTCTAACTTAGTAGGAGGTAGTATTCAATTAGATCTTTCTTATGCTTCTATTCCAGTGAATGGCAGGGATATAAGAATTGATAGGGAGACTAGAAGTCCATGCATTATTGAGGATACGGATCCAATCTTGGTTACAATTTTCTTTCATTCTGATATGGATAACTTTTAGGTAAGTATTTCAAAAAATGCAATGCATAATACTGAACCTATCGAATTACATGCTGAAGTAAATAATAATACAATTTGGAAAATGTATTTTGATGGTGCTTGTTACAAAGATTGTAATGGAGATGGTGTCATTTTATTTTCCCCTGATAAGAAAACATTTAAATACTCCTTCTTACTAGATTTTGAATGTACTAACAATGTTGCAGAGTATGAAGCTCTACTTCTTGGTTTGAGGATAGCTAGTAAGCATGGAATAAAATGTTTAAGTGTTTTTGGTGATTCTAAATTGATTATTTCTCAAGTTAAAAGTAAATTTGTTGCTAGGTAGCATCATCTTAAAAGATATAGGAATGAAGTATGGGATTCTATTGAATGTTTTGATGCTTTTGCTATTGATTGGATAGATAGGTCAAATTATATCCTTGCAGATTTTATGGCTAATTTGGAATTGAAGCATAATTACATCCCTTGTGACAACATAGTTCAAGTTGAAGTTAAAACAAGGCCTGCTATACCTAATAATATCAACAATTGGAAAATATTTGAAGATGAAAGAGATATAACCAAATTTTTAGCATGTGAATAAGAGTATGAAGATCAATTGATAGATTTGAATGCTCATGTTGAAATAGAGAATGAAAAAAATTATTGTTTGGAAAGGAAGTCATTAAGCTTAAAACCAATAAGGTTCCAAAAGGTCTTGTAGTAATGGAGAGATTGTTTGACAATAAAGATTCAAGAATGGACAAGAAAAGCACCGATGTTACAATGGATGAAGTAGAGAGGATAAACTTGGGAAATGAAGAGACTCCAAAGGAGGTATTTGTGGGAAAAATCTTAACCCCCAAGATTAGAACATATATCATCATATTATTGAGAAAATATAGGTATGTATTTGCTTGGTCCTATGATGACCTTAAATCTTACCGAGAGGACCTTTTTCAACATGAGATACCTTTGAAGCCTAATGTCAAACCATTCAGACAAAGACAAAGACCTATAAACACTACTATGGCTCCTAAGATGAAAGATGAGTTGATCAAGGTGAGGGATGCTGGTATAATAAAGCCAATTAGACACTCAACATGGGTTTCAAATTTTGTCCCTATCAGGAAGAAGAATTGTGATATCAGAATTTGTGTAGAATTCAGGAATCTAAACATGTCATCATTAAAGGACAATTATGCACTACCTAACATGGAAGCATTGTTACAAAAGGTCATAGAAAAAGAATTGTTATTAATGATGGATGGGTTCTCAGGGTATAACCAGGTGAAGTTAAAAGAAGAATAATAATACAAGACAACATTTACTACACCTTGGGGTATTTATGTATATGCTAGAATTGCTTTTGGACTTACTAATTCAGGAGCTACCTTCCAAAGAGGAATGGATGTGGCCTTTGAGTATTTCATTGATGTAATTATGGTGGTGTATCAGGATGACCTAACTACTTACTCCAAAAAGGCAGAAGATCATTGCATACACTTGGAACAAATTTTTCAAAGAGCCCTTGAATATGGGATATCTCTAAACCCAAAGAAGTTCCATTTTACACTCACTAAAGGAAAATTATTAGGGAATATAGTATCCAAGGATGGGGTGAGAATAGACCCTGAGAGAATTGGAGAAATTGATAAAATTGAGGTTCCTAAGAGTGTTAAAAAGATCCAATCCTTCTTTGGACAAATAAACTTTGTAAGGAGATTTGTCCCAAACTTTTCAAAAGTAATCAAGCCAATTGTTATGATGTTAAAGAAGGGTGCAGACATGAAGTGGACAAATGAAACTTTAGAGGCATTTGTAAAGATTAAAAGGGAAATTAAGGAAGCTCTGGTCCTCAAGTCCCTGGATTATGCCAAACCATTTCAATTATTTTCCTTTGCATCATATCACACCATTGTTGTTGTCTTACTACAAAAGAATAATGAAGGATATGAACAACAAATAGCATTCTTCAGTAAAACCCTTCAAGCCTCTGCATTGAATTATTATATCAATGAGAAACAAGCTTATGCACTTGTGAAAGCAGTAAAATCCTGCAGGCCTTATTTGGTAGGAGCAAAAGTGATAGCCTACGTTCCTAATGACGCAATAAAAGATATCTTCAGACAATTAGAAGTCACTAGGAGAAGATGTAGATGGGTAAATCAAATTCAAGAATTTGATATAGAGATTCAGATCACTAAAATTGTTAGAGGAAAAGGATTAGCAAGGTTGATGGAAGAATCAAATATGGATGCATTACAAGTGAATCAGATTGATCTAAGTGAAACTCAGACAAGTATGTAAAGATTTCCTTGGTACACCAACATAGTACATTTTCTAAAACACATGAAATGTCTTGAAAACCTTACTGATAATCGAAAGAGGACAGTGAAATTGCAAGCATCTAAATACATATTAATTCAAGGAGACTTATATTGGAAAAACATGGATGGGATACTTCTTTTATGTCTACATACATATCAAGCCAAAAAGGTGCTTGAGGATCTCCATGATGGAGCATGTGGTGGACACTTTTCAGAAAAAACCACTACACATAAGATATTGAATGCAGGATATTATTGGCCTTGGATATTTAAGGACTGCCATGAATATGTTCAGAAATGTGAAGCATGTTAGAAGTTTTTAGGGAAACTCAAATATAATGGTTCATTACCTCTTAATTATATGTCTACTGAAGAACCATTCCAAATGTGGGGAATTGATTTCATAGGTGAAATTGTTGATACATCTAGTGGTGGGTATAAATGGATTTTGGTAGCCACTGATTACTTCACTGAGTGGGTGGAAGCCATACCAACTAGACAAGCTACTAGTAAGGTGGTGATAAATTTCCTGACTGAAAATATATTCACAAGATTTGGTGTTCCTCAGAAGATTTTGTATGATAATGCTATGTGTTTCACATCTGCAAAACTCACTGAAAATTCATGAGAAGTATGGTATAAAGATTTATTACTCATCTCCTTGTCACCCTCAAGGAAATGGCCAAGCGGAATCTAGCAACAAAAATATAATGAAAATTATCACAAGGATGTTAGATAACAACAAAAGATCATGAGATTCAAAACTACCACTTGCACTTTGGGCAGACAGAATTAAAATTAAAAGTACTAGATATGCCCCATATGAACTTTTCTATGGAAAGAAATCTCACTTACCACTAAACAATTTGTTTCTAGTATACAAGTTTATAAATAATGAGCAATGGGAAGAAGTGGATTTCATGGAAGATAAACTTTAACAGCTTGCAGAATTGGATGAGATAAGGAATCAAGCTCATGAGAGAAACCAAGAATTGCAGAAGAAAGTGAAAGATTTGTTTGATAAGAAGACTACAAAAATAAAATTTCAGGAACGAGATCTAGTTTTGAGGTGGAATGTAAAATATCAAGACAAAGGAAAGAATGGAAAGTTGATGCTTTATGGGTAGGTCCTTTTGTTATTATTGGTAAAGGAGGTGAGAATTCTTACATCTTATAGGATTTGGAGGGTTACAATAATGAACTTCCTATGCATGGTCAGTATTTTAAACCTTTTTTCCATTAAAGATAACAATAGGCAGGTTTGTTTTTTCTTCTTTATCTTTGCATTATGTATTATATTGTGGTATCTTTCTAATGGTTTTATTTTCAAGAGATAGCTTGGATCTTTCTGTGTTCAATTATAAACACACATCCCCAAAAAGAGCAACTAGTGGAGCCCATATTTGCAAAATAGTTTGTATTCATACTCAGTCAAGGAAGTATCTTTTTGCATTTGTTCATTTATCTTCTATAGCCATTTGTTTATACATTATGCTTCTTGATTATATTTCTAATGTATTTTATTAATACTATATTGTTTTTAATCTATATCTCTAATAGGTTACCCTTTTATACCATTGATTTCTTCCTATTTCCTCTTTGATGCAGTTTTAAAGACTAGCAAGGTTGAGGTCAAAATATAATGGTTGTAGTCAATATATAGTTTATGCAACCATATGATCGAACATGAATCCTATGTTTACCTATAGCATCGTGGTTCAATGAAGCAACAAGCAGTCTCTATCCATCGCGGGATGGTGAAGTATTCTAGTCTCGACCTCCATGATAATCGAAAATAGTCAAATAGAGTTGTCAATGGTTCAAAGTTCACAACCAGTGTACACTCATATTTATTTTAATTAACTTGGCACCACATAGAAATCGTCATGTGTCATATAGAGTCAGCTTGACTAAAGTTAGACCAAGTCACGTTTGATCAGATTTAGATATGATCCAACGGCTGAGTGCGATGGCGCTATCCCAAGCTGAACGCTACTTAAACATAACATGATTGTGAAAAGGATGACATATTTCTCGAGCCCACAAAATTATGACAGTGAGGTGAAAAGGATCGAGCTGGCAAAAACTGATTGATTGAGCAAGATGACATGGTTAACACATTATTTATGAAGTTGGTTACAGTGCGAGTTACTAAAGCGCCATCATTTAGCACATGGTTATAATTAATGGTGATATTTTAATTGAGGGATAAAGTGTTGGGTTTAATGGGCAGTAGTAATGGGAGGGGAGGGGTGAATTAGTACCTCTAAAATGTTTTCTTATCCTTTAATCAATTAACCTTAGTAAACAATTGCATGTTCATCCAATCTGATCTATACTATCTTTGTGTGAGTTATATCAATTCATAATATTAATAAACATGTGAGTCATTCATAAAAACATTCATGAACATAATTGACACATAACACAAGATATGATATCACAAAAAACTCCTGTTAGGAAGTAAAAACTGCGGTGGGGATGGCACCCACAAAACTTCACTATCTGCAGAATGGAAGGGGTCGGTTAAGGATTATAATTTTGATCACTTCTGATGATATACCCTGTTAGGAGTATCGGTGGAGACCTATTAAATTCTACTCTGTTAGGAGCTTTTAGCAACACTGTTAAGTGTACACTCGGTTAAGAGATTTGATATTGGACTATTAAATCCACCTTTCTTGAAAGGAATTTTACACTTTGCTCCACTTGTTAGAATTATAGAAAATTACAAATTGACCTGGTAAATGCAATCTCCTATTTCTAATATAGATCCTATGTAGTTCACATAAAAATAATATCACCTTAGTTGTGATTGAATAATACCTCTGATTATCAATTTCCTCTGTTCTTGGTTGTACTAATCAAATTCTTCTTTTTTTGTTCTGGTTCTTGAAACTCTTAAGTAAATCCATAGATGTGATCATTTTGTTCTCCTCTTTCTTCCACACACATTCTAATGAATTATTACATCATCTATTTATAGATGGATTGATTTCATGGAGCTGTGATAAAAACAATGTTAACTCTAAGATCAGGTTTACAACTTGCACCTAGATCTCCTAGTCTATGTGCTTTAAATAAGTTAGACTGATTAAAAAAATTACATTAATGTTTCTTGTCCCTAAAGAAATGGAATTAAAACAATTAAATATCCTATAAATAGAATACCCTTTCTTTATCTGACGTGGAAGTTAGATCCACTTTTTGTGGTTTGCAACTGACTTTCAGTTCTATCTTTCGGTCATGCTTGACTGTCCTTCAGTTTTTACTGTCGGTTGCACTGTATCTATTTCATCAGTTTGCACTGTAACTTGCATTTCAGTTTCCTCTATTGGGTTCCACTTTATATCTGCATTGTGGTTTTTGGTTTACACACTACCTTGTGTCATCGCTTCTCTCTGTACTTAGTCATTCTTGATGATCTTCTCATCTGATCTTTGCTTTTCCCTTTACTGTCTTTCGGTGTAAGCTTACCGAAAGTGTTGTTTGAATACTAATGAAAAATTAATGTCATCAATCTCCCCCTTTGACATTAGCATAAAAAATTGATATGTGCAAAATACTCACAAAATGTTAAGTATATACAAAATATATATTCCTTAGTCATTTAATGACTCCCCCTATGTATATGTCAGTATATCTGTACATATGATATATTTTCCTTCTTCATATCATTGTCCCATTATGAATACACATATACATATCTACCTTTTTCCCATTCTAACTAAATGTACATAACATTTTAAATGATATTTTGTACAAGTATCATTTCCCCCTTTATTTGATATTAAGGGCAAAGGTCAATTACCTTAAAGCTTATCAAAAATGTGTGAATGAGAAGACTTCATGTCTTCCATCATTTTATCCCATTGCTCCTTTAGGTTTTCTAGATCCATTTTCTCAAGTGTTATCTTGGCATGCATATCATAGATGTTGTTTTCTACAGACATCTTGGGAGTTGCTATCAGTTGCCTTGCAGAACTGATATGTTGTTGTAGCAGTGTAAGATTTGGCAGAAGTTAATCCTGTATCTTGGTTACTTCTTTTCTGAATCGTGTCTCTGCCTCCCATGGCTCTTTCCTTAACTGTTTTACTTCAATAATCTTTTCTTGAGTGAACTTTTCTATTGTTCTTAGCTTTTGAATTAAGGTTATAGCTTCAGATATGATAGGGTCTAATTCAGATATGAATTCTAACAGCTTTACCTTATTCTCAGCCACTTCTTAGCTGATGTTCTCTTGAAGCTTTTGTTGATACTTCATTTCTTCTCTCTCCTCAATTGCCTTCTCAACATCAATATTCTAAGTGGTGATGGCATCGGTGAGGATAGCTAGTTGATCAATTATAGGATTGCTTTGATCAATATCAACATTAGGTACAATTACATGTAGAATGTCCCATGTTGTCTCTAGTACCATTGATTCCTTATGTTGTTTCTTCATCTTTTCTTGTAATGCCTTCCTTTGGCATATCTCTCCATATTCTTGTAGTGCATCCATGTCAAGTACAGTGCAGTCACACTTTGGTATTTCAATGATTTAATCTAGTGTAACCTCTAACTTGTTCTTATTTTTCTTCTTCTTCTTCTTTTGTGACTCAGTGGAATGTAGCACCATTGCTAATTTTTTAGCCTTTTCTGTTGTGCTTGATGATTTGACTTGTTGTGCTTCTTTCTGCTACTTTGCATCAATTCCAGCTCATCGGGTGTCTGCAGACGTCTCTACATTCACCTTAGCATCGTCAGTAGCACCTTTTTCTATTTTTTCAAGAGTTCCATCTTTTGGTTTGTCTCCTTCATTAGTGTCCTTGGCATCATCTGTTTTGGTGTTCTCATTCTTTTCTTGAGTTTCCACATCTTTGTCCTTATCTCCTTCTGTAACCTTGTTAGTATTGGTTACATCTTGAGTATCTCTGATGTTTTTCTAACCATCGGTGTTGTCTTTATTTGCTTCTTCTCTTGCATCCTTTAGAGTTTCCTTTTTAGGTAATTTACTTGATTCTTGCATGATATTGATAGCTTGTATCAATATTGGCAGTTTGACTGGAATGTTCACCTGTGCTCCATCATTTGTTGTGTCATGTTCATCGGTTATATCTTTTGCATCAGTGACATCTTCATCCTTATTGATTTCATTTGCTGGGTCATCGGTAATGTCGATGATATTGGTATCCACAACATTGTCATTTGTGATCTCATCCCATATTTCATCTATCACATTTGCATTTTTATTCCCTATTTTATCATCTTCCTCTTTGTTGAGCTCAATGGATGTATCATCTTGGGTTGCCTTATCAACATCTTGTTTTTGAAGGTCTTTGTTGGGGCTATCTTTCTCAACTAGTCTATTCATGATTTTGCACCATTTATTGTGACTGTCCTTTTCAAGTTCAATCAACTTGCCTTCAATAAATTTGTATGTCCTTAGCTTTGGTGAGAATTATTTCTTGTGTTTCTCCATCATTTCATTTATCTCTACCTTTTTTGATTCAGGTGGAATTAGAGACACAAGTACTCTCTCTCTCTCATTTCTTTCTCATTTTCCAAAGAAAATGTCCAATGGGTGGATAATATATCCAAGAGTTCTCATGGAACATAACTTCCTTCAAATTGAATGGGTACATATTTGAAGTTATACATTTTAGCTATCATGGATTCTTCAATTTTATTTTGATCCTCTTGATTTCTTTTCCCCCATTTCCTAATGTGTAGATCAGTAATGGGTCCAGAATTTGTAATATAAACACAAATGTCATCAATAGTGTCAGGTTATTTTACCTTGACATTTTTTGCCTCTAACGCTTCATCTTGCTCGGTGTCCTCTATATCCTCTCGAGTTCTGATGTATTTTCTACCCTTCTTGTTTTGTCCTCTCTTCAGTGCAGGGGCTTTTCTCTTGTAAGTCCTAACTTTTTCTTTCTTAAGAGGTGAAGGAGTAGACTCTTTGGATGTTTGGCTTCTGGTCCTTGAAGAAACTGTAGTTCTTGGTCTCTTTGATGGTGGGGTGGGGGTGGTGAGTCTAAATCCGTTTCCTCTGAGTTAGTATTTTCTTCATCTTTACCAATAGACACTTGTTCTTCGATTTCCTCCTCTTGTTCAATTTATTCAGCCTTCTCAGCTTCTTCCTCATCTACAGATAGAATCTCCTTGAGATTATTTACCATTTTGTCCTTCTTCTTGACTATCTTCTTGACTACTAGGTCTGATTTAATTCTTGACTTAGCTTCTTCATATGTTTCAAACATTGTTTTCTTTTTGTCCAAAGGTTCATTGATTAAGGAATCAATTTCCTTTGTTGTGGCGGTACCCTAAATTTTGAGAATTTAGAAGTCCCAATGCATTATCAAGAAGAAAGTTTCTCCCTAATAAAAAAATTAAAGGAAGGAAGCTTTATGAGACAAATAAATAGAACTAACTAATCGAAGCTTTCAGAAAATGCTGGAATTTCAACCTGCTACAAAGATGATGTCGACAGAGGCTGAAGATGGTCAAATTTTAAAATCTAAAACTGACCCAGTTCGGGAAATCAAATTTCCTATCTCCAAAAGAAATATTAGCTTTTCACGATGTGTTTTGGATTTTTGACCAAAGCCAAATCCGAAAGTTAGGTAGTTATTTTTTAGTTGGTTTATTCTTTTTTCAAAATATTTTGTAATAAGGGTTATGTCTTTTCACCTTAAAGAGGTGTGAAATTCACTCAAACACACACACACACACACACATATAAAATATAAAATCTAAAGAGAACACAAGACAACAATAATATAATTTCACATATTTGGATAGTTTTTAATCAACAAGTATAAACATGGACTTGGATGTACTATTTTTTCAAAATCAATAAAGATAAGTCCTTTTTCTTTCACATGTGTAATAGTTTCATTATCATTTTACAATTAGTCCTTCAGATTAACCAATAGAACTTCTTCAAAGTGATAGCTTGATGTGCATGCTTCCTGATTTGATTCATAGTCTATATTTTCAATTGATTTTCTCATTTTGCATGGTTAAATTCTATTGATTGAGGCCTTAGTCAATTGGTCTATCATCTGAGAAATATTACCATTTTGAAATATCTCTGAATTTGTTTTAGGCTGTGTGTACATTCCATAACACCTTTGAAGTGATAAGTTTTCTTGTAAAAATATCTCTGAGGTTGAACATAAGATTGGAATGATCTTGACTCTATTTCCCATGGTAGAATAAGGCACTGGTCTAATAATTATTTGGATTATAGTTATTTAGTTCATTGTTTATAGTTTTGTGATATCTTATCTATCTGTTCATTTCAAATTACATACACATTTACTAAACATTCTTTCAATTACTTAAAGTATTTCAGTTTACAGTTCTTGATATATTGATTTTAGTTATATTTATTTCAAGCTTGCCATACTTTGAGAGATAGAAGTTTGAGTTCCATACACAGGTTATCTGCTATAAAAAGCTTGTTCAGGTGAAGGTTCACCCGCCTTGGTCCTGCAGAGTCAGAAGTGTAGGGGAAGAGGATCATAATCGATCATTTCCGTTAGTTGGCCAAAAATAATTGGATTTCCCATCATTGGATTGGAAAGTCCAAAGGAAATTAAATTCATCATTTTTGGGCACCAACATGTTGCAAGATCGATATTGATCTCATATTCCAGTGGTTACAACCATGTTGTCCTTGCTACTACAGGTTTTATGAAAGTATGGTCAGTGTCAACCATGAAGAATATATCATCCTTATATTGCTTGATGAGTTGATCGGAGATTCTTACCCTCCTTTGCATTTGTTCTTTGAATACATTGAAGTATTTATCCATGAAAGTTTCAAAATTATCTCCTAGAGAATCTATGTGCTCATTGATTTGTATGGTGACCGGTTTGGTGCTGTCCCATTTCACATCTCCTACTGATGGGAAATTTTCTTGAAAATAGAAGAAAATACACATGATTAATGAGCCAAAATTACAAGTGTTTGACTTTGCATTCCTTATTGTTTTTAGGTTTTCCTTCAGCTGGTTCAAGAGTAGCTCAGATAAGTCTAAATGTGTGCCTTTCTTCACAATTTTCTAAGCTATGTCCACAACACCTGATGAAATACAGTTTAATCTGCTAGCCTGGAAAAATTTGTAGCCCAATACACATCCACCAAACTTAATCTCATCATCAGTGATTGTTGTCACTTTCAATCCATGGCCATCCCATTTGGCTCCAGTTATCTTTTCAGTCTCTGCCTTCGGTGGATGCTTTAGTGTCTTTACTTTATTGGTTATGGGGTAACCAGTGACCACATGGATGACATCTCGAGTGATCTCCTTCACTTCATCCAACCATAACTTATTGTTATGCATTCTTCTTAGTACTAACCAAATCCAATTGGTTTTGAAGACCTTAGGAAACTTTAGGGCATTGGTAAGCCATTTTACCTCAATGTGCTTGTGTTCTTCCTTAAGGGTTCCATCATTGTTACAAATCTTCTGGTAAGCTTCTTCCATCCCTGACGTTCCAATATCTACAATCTTTCAATGTATGAAGGATCAGACATCTTCAACCAACAAAACCCTAGCTGGAATGCGCAAAAATGCACCAGCGTCATTGGGTTGTGAGAAAACCTCTAGATGAATCTTGTAATTGGGTTCCTCACATGCATTGTTTTTGATGAGTTTGAACTCATCCCTCTTTTCCTTCTTAGCTTTTATGGATTGTGATGTTGATGCCATTTTCAGAAAATAGGGCTTCTATGTAAATGAGTGAAAACATAGAGTTCTTAGTTTGTATAACTTAATGTGGTGTTCTCAATGATCTTTGAACTACTTTGAAATTCTTTTAGGTCGATTCGTGATCGCTCTGCAACTTGGTTTCTTTCTGCTCATTAAAATTGCCTTCGCTTGCTCTACTCTGAGTGTCATGACAAATGAGTCACTCTGATGCCCTATTTATAGTTTTTGCCCTAAAATTCATGTAATAAATGCTCACCAACTCATCAATAACTAAAGACTAAGTTTGTCAGTGAAGGCTTTACTACCATCGGTGATGCTTACAACATTTCTGAGCAGTCAAACTTGACTTAGCCTTTACCGATAAGTTTTGGTAACATATTTCAACAAGTATAACCATGATGCATCTTTCTTATGCTAATTGGGAATTATTTCATCATATTATGAAAATAATGTAAATTAATAGTGTAGCGTTAATGCAGTTTCATACTTACTTGTTCTGCTTAGGTGGGGTTGGTGATGTCACCAGATCCATTGGATGGGGTGTCACCATTTGCATTGCTCATTTTAGCTTCATCATTGCTTGAATATTTTATCCGCATCTTGTCTCTAGTCCTTCGGATATCTTCAATGGTGTTTCCATTGGGGTATGTGCTTGTCTCTGTCATTCGGTCTTTGCAGTCCTTTTTGAGATGACCAATTTTATGACAGTGTAAGCATGCCATTCCAGGGTTAGTCTATCCTCTAGACTTTCTAGTCCATAGTCTCATACAGTTTTCAGCAATGTTACCATATCTTCCACATGCTATACATTTTTTCCATGTATTGTAGTCCCATACATATTGATTACTGATTCTCTTCGGTTGATATGGAGTTTCTTGACATTTTGGCTTCCATGCTTTCCTTTTCTTTTCCAAGCATTCAAGACTTGTGTGCCCATTCATCTTGCATGTAGGATATTATTTGTCCATGTAGCTTTCCTTCTTTAGTTGATCCATCTTAGACCTACATTCATATGCTTTATGTCCTTTCTTGTTACATTTATAACAGAATCCTATGAATGAAGATGTAGATTTTGGAATACCTTTCATTTTTCCTCTGCATACATTTGTTGTGTGACCTTGATTTCCATAGTGTTTGCATGTAATATTTCTTGGTCTTGGATTTTCATAGACATTCTTTGGATTGGATTACTCTGACGATTCTCCATTTTCAGTAAAGCCTAGATCGTTGTTGTTGTTGAATCTTCGTTGTCCTTCTACAAAATCATCCATTCTTTTATTTCTCTCTTCAACCTTTCTGATAACTTCACTATGTTGTTACTGAATTCTAACCTCATGCTTAGTTTTTCATTTTCTTTTCTTAGTTCACCGATAATTTATATTCTTTCAATGAGTTCAACATTCATTCTATTTGCTTCTTGACTCGTAAGAATAATTTGATTTGTGAGATCCTGGTGATGCTCAACATGTCTTTGAATTTCTAACTCCTTTTCTTGTAGTTTCTCTATAATCTTCCTCCTATCATCAGTAGCTAGTGTTCTTTTTGTTTCAGCTTGTCATGTAGAACTAATCACATCAATCATTCTTACCATCTGGGTCTCTTGACCAATTTGTAGCATCTTTATTTGCTTTGTCAGATGTTGATTGATCTCCTTTAGATTTGTGATGTTCTCTTCTGATGTATCTGATGCTTTTCTTGCATTTGATCTTGAAGACTCAAGAAATCTGGAATTTCTTCTTCTTGATAATCTTTTTCATTTCTCTGATTTTTCATTCCTTTTCTCTCATCAAGCAACTGTCTCATGTTGATTCTAGCTTCTTTATATTATTCATAGAATATCTGTATCTCAAGCTTTTTGTTCTCAATATTCTTATCAAGTTTTTACTTCTCCATTGTATGATCTTTTCTCTTAAGCCTTTGAGATTTCCAAGAAGAGCCTTAGCTTTGATACCAATTTTTGGGTTTAGTGGGAAGTAGTACTGAGAGGGGAGGGGTGAATCAATACCTCTAAAACTTTTTCTTATCCTTTAATCAATTAAACTTAGTAATCAATTGCATGTCCATTCAATCTGATATATACTATCTTTGTGTGAGTTATATCAATTCATAAAATTAATAAAAATGTGATTCATTCATAGAAACATTCATGAACATAATTGACACCTAAAACAAGATATGATATCGCAGAAAACTTCTGTTAGGAAGTAAAAATTGTGGTGGGGATGACACCCACAAAACTTCACTATCTATAGAATGGAAGGGGTCGGTTAAGGCTTACAATTTTGATCATTTTTGATGATCTACCCAGTTAGGAGTATCGGTGGAGACCTGTTAAATTCTACTCTATTAGAAGATTTTAGCAACATTGTTAAGTGTGCACTTGGTTAACAGATTTGATATTGGACTGTTAAATCCATCTTTCTGGAAAGGATTTTTACACTTTGCTCCACTTGTGAGAATGATAGAAAATTACAAATTGATGTGGTAAATGAAATCTCCTATTGCTGATACATATCCTATGTATTTCACATAAAAATAATATCACCTTAGTTGTGATTGAATAATACCTCTGATTATCGGTTTCCTCTGTTCTTGGTTCTACTAACCAAATTCTTCTTTTTTTGTTCTGGTTCTTGAAACTCTCAATTAAATCCATAGATGTGCTTATTCTGTTCTCCTCTTTCTTCCACACACATTCTAATGAATGATTACATCATCTATTTATAGATGGATTGATTTCATCGAGTTGTGATAAAAACAATGTTAACTCTAAGATCAGGTTTACAACTTGCACCTAGATCTCCTAGTCTATGTCCTTTAAATCAGTTAGACTGATTAAAACACTTACATTAATGTTTCTTGTCCCTAAAGAAATGGATTTAAAAAAATTAAATATCCTATAAATAGAATACCCTTGCTTTATCTGACGTAGAAGTCAGATCCACTTTTTGCGGGCTGCAACTGACTTTCGGTTCTATCTTTCGGTCATGCTTGACTGTCCTTCAATTTTTACTATCGGTCACACTGTATCTATTTCGTCGCTTTGCACTGTAACTTGCATTTTGGGTTCCTCTCTCAGGTTCCACTTTATCTCTCTACAATGTGGTTTTTGGTTTACACACTACTTTGTGTCATCGGTTCTCTCTGTACTTAGTCATTCTTGGTGATCTTCTCATCTGATCTTCGGTTTGCCCTTTACTATCTTTCAGTGTAAGCTTACTGAAAGTGTTGTTTGACTACTAATGAAAAATTAATTTCATCATAAAGATGATCAAGTTTTAATCCAAGCCATGGGTTCATCAACGGTCAAAGACTGAATAAGTTCAAAATTAATCAACAGACAGTGTGAAGCCTTGAACAGAAAGTTATCGACATCTAACCATCAAGGGAACACGCCTGATCGCCATGTGTCCCAGGCCCTCCAAGATGTACAAACAGAATGATGTGGATACAAATGTTTTCATTTGGTTGATGGATCAGAATGATTAGAATACATGGAGGTGCATAAAATGAAGTAAAGGACAGATTACTTAAATGCCATCTTTAGGCCCGTGCTTTAAATCGACGACTGGGACTTAATCTGGTAGGTAAAATTAATCAGTAGATACCAAGGAATTTGAGGCAGATCTATGACCGTAGGATACGAGATCTATGGCTTTGCATGATGACGCAATAGGAAGATGAATGAACGTTAACCACTACACGATAGCGAAGGATGCGACACATGGTGGCAATAAAAATTGACAAAAGGCCTTGGCAATAACATTGAAATTAGATTTTTACATGGAATTTTAAATATTAAACTTTATATTACAATTAGGGTTTTCTTATCGTCAATAATTTCACTTTACATGCATATTACAAAGGTGGTGAACTTGTTTTGATCGTACAATCCATATTTCTTGACATCAAGATGAATGGTCATATGCAGACGTAATGAAAAAGGGATCGTAGATGAATGATAGATGCCATGGTTGCATTCGATGAAAGAAAACAAACATGATTCCAGAGATTACATACCAGAGAGTACATTCATTATCATGTACAAATATATATGGGTTCAACATACTCATAAGATAAACTATGGGTGGATATATGGTCAAATTATCATCCCGATGCAGATCCATTATTTAAAGCCATCGACTCAAACATACTATGCAAAGATCATGAGATAAAACTGTGGATGGATATAAATGAAGATATATATTGAGTAATTTATTTTCATAGACATATTAAGAAAGAATTGTTAAGTTATTATGATACCTAATCAGTCAATAACTATTATTGAATAAGGATAATTGGTTATTCCTTTGTTGTAATTAAACATTCAGTTATTGATCACTAGGCTAGGTTTTTGTTAGGAAATGTCATGTTGATCTAAACCTTGTCTGCATCCTTTGGGTTTCATACTTATAGGGATACCAAGATCAACACATAGAGAAAAAGATAAGACTTATTGTTACTATAGATAGATGGAATAGGTAGATCAATAACTGCAAATGTGAACTCTATTGTACTATTTTTCCATAATCAATAAAGATAAGTCCTTTTCTTCATATATGCAATTGTTTCATTTATCATTTTATAATTAGTCCCTCGAATAAACCAATAGAAATTCTTCAAAGTGATAGTTTGATGTGCATGCTTCCTGGTTTAATTCATAGTCTATACTTTCAATTGGTTTTCTCATTTTGCATGGTTAAACTATGTTGATTGAGACCTTAGTCAATTGGTCTGTCATTTGAGAAGTATTACCCTTTTGAAATATCTTTGAATTTGTTCTAGGTTGCATGTACATTTCATAACACCTTTGAAGTGATGAGTTTTCTTGCAAAACTATCTCTGAGGTTGAACATAGGATTGCAATGATAGTGACTCTATTTCCCATAGTTGATAAAGGAACTGGTCTTTCTTGTTCATTGGATTATGGTCATAGTTTCATTGTTTATATTTTTGAGATACTATATCCATCTGGTCTATTTAGTTCATATATTATATCAATCAACCATTCTCTTAATTCTTGCAACATCACATTAAACACTTGATAGTTCATTGCTCCTAGTTAAGGATCTCAGTACTTACTTTGTCATACTCTATGATAAATAAGTTTGAATCACAAGTTATCTTCTCTAAAAACCCCTTAAAGACTTGGAAGATAAGTTTAGGGTATAGGCCCACCAGCCTTGGTTTTGTAGAGCCAAAATTGCAGAAGGTTGATTCTTGGAATAGGTTAAGACCTTATTTGTTGAAAAATCACTTGGGTTTCCCATCATTGGATATGAAAAATCCATAGGAAATTCAATCTGTTGATTTGAGAACCAACACAATCTTTGCAACCAAACAATTATTCATGGTAGTATTCAGATGGACTAAATTACCTCTAGTCTTCTTAATGGTAGTAATCTCATCACTTAAGATTTCAATTATTCTATATATACCTCCTTTGAATTCTATTCTATAACCATTATCATTTAGTTGACCCACACTCAAAATATTATTTGTTATACCATCCACAAAATAAACATCATCAGTATTAATCTTACCATTCAAAGAAATAGTGCCTTTTCCTTTGACAAAAAAAGGTGTATTTTTACCAAACCTTACTACACCACCATCAAACTCATCAAGCTTAATGAGCTTACTCTTGTCACCAGTCATGTGATGTGAGCACCCACTATCTATAATTCATTCTTCATTGTGTCTCATGTGAGAAACTAGTGTCTTTCCACCTTCTGGTGGATCTTCTTTGACTACAAAAAATACAAACCCCTCTTCCTCATTATCTTCTAATTCTTCATCAGTAACTCCTTCATCAACTACAACAAAGCATTATTTTTTCCCTTTTCCTTTAAACTTTCTAAACGTATCCTTTCATTCACCATTAGGACATCTAGCAGAAATATGTTTAATCTTATTAAAAGAAAAACAATTCATGGGTAGTTTTCCTTTCTACTTTCATGTTCCTCTATGAAATCTCTTTTCTAGTAGTGCTTCAAACTCTCCTTGTTTCTTTTAATCTTCCAAGATAGCTTCAAGTTCCCTAGTTTAACTTGACATGCAATCAGAATCATGACTCACTTCCTTACCTTTCCTTCTTGGTACACTAGACACTGATGCCTTGAAAGAAGCCTCAACTCTTGGAATATTATTATTAAATTTATTTAACTCAAATGTAGTAAGCTTACTGAATAGTCCATCTATAGTAACATTGTCAAAAGTTCTTAGCTCATTTATATCAAACACTCTAATTGAATAAGCAGGAAATAAAGTTCCCAACATTTTACTTACCATGGTATCTTCCTCAATAGTTCCACTAGCACCTCTAATAGCACCAAAAACTTATTTTATTCTTAGACCATATTGTGCAATGTTCTCTCCTTCTACCATCTTCATGTCATCATACTTTCCTTTAAGACTGTCTTCCTTATCTTTTTGGAAATGAACATCTCCTCTATAAATTAGTTTTATATTTTCCCAAAAATGATAGACAGTATCAAGTCCATGAATATCAATATATTCAATATCGGATAAGGTACTTACAATAGCTTCATGTGCTTGAGTACTCTCTTGTTTCCCCTTTAGTTGATCTGGAGTGAGAGTTCCACTAGGAGTAATATACTTATTTGTAACATGCATCCATTATTGTGATCACATACCTTTTGGATATAACTTCATACCAGGTAGTTGTTCCTACTGAACTTGAGAGGCTCCTTCTTCATCATTGGATCTTTTCCTCAAGTTTTTAGGCTTACCACAAAGAGGACCAAGGATCTGATACCAATTGTTAGTATTAATAGGTGCAATATTACTAAGATTGGGGGGTCAACTAGTAATATACAACTCAAAATTTTCTTAAACCATTCTCGTACTTGCATCAATAAACAACCATTGCATGAATAAAAAAGCTAATGGAGATAAAAATACACAACCATGAAACACAATAACACCAATATTTTTCCTATGGAAACCCAACTGGGTAAAAACCACATGTGGAGATGACACCCACAAATAAATCTTCACTCTTCTGAAGTATGCCCGATTAAGAGCTTAGCCCTATTAGGAGCTTAAAAAATGCATGGTTAAGAGCAAGACATTGTTAGGAGCCACCCATT
Source organism: Thuja plicata (assembly GCA_018584345.1). Lineage (NCBI taxonomy): Eukaryota > Viridiplantae > Streptophyta > Pinopsida > Cupressales > Cupressaceae > Thuja > Thuja plicata. Next base: position 31,224 of record JAGRRI010107890.1, read on the forward strand.
CAATGGATTTACCTCTATCCCTGTGTGGAGCTTTACCTAGTTAGGAGTAACCCTATTAAGGTATTTCAAACCTTAATGAAAGAGTCACTTGGTTAAAGGATTTACAAATCAGACCTATTAGAGTCTACCCGGTTAAGGGATTTAACTTGACAAAACACAAGTGAAAGTGATCTAAGAAATAACACTCCTCCTCTGCTAGTGCAAATCCAATTTAAGCTTAATCTCTGCCTCACATGCATACTCTCCAAACCCTATGATTGCACAACCTCATTCATTGATCTTCCTCTTTCACACACTTATCATAATACATCATTTTTACATATAAATACATTTCAAGATCATTAGGAAACCACCACCTAAAACATGACCTAATACATTGAATTTCAACATTCCTACTTAATCCTTAAACCCTAAAATATATTAACAATTTATAATTACAATTTCAAGTTCATTTCAACCTTCAAATTCATCGCACATTCGATTCGACAAAGAAAAATAAAACCACTACGCACTCTCCAATAGTCTTACACAACTTTAAGAAATTTGACCATAACAATTATAATAATGCCAACTCATCAATCCTTGTTAATCTGCAATGTCACTATGATCCCTGGAACACATAATCACTTACCAAAATATGATAAATCATCATTGGTTAAGGATCTGACTAATTTTTCTAAGAACTTCTTTTACTTTCAATTGAATGATCTTTTGTTTATTGAAATTAGGTCTTTCGGTCATCAAATCATGATGTGGTTGCAATAGTAACCCCATAACATATTCAAGATAAAATATCCTGAACCACAACACCTCCATTCAAAACCTATTAGAAACAATCCTTAAATCATTCCTCCTTGGTTACAACCTATTCTTCCTTTGACCTATCAACCTTTAATCAATCATTAGTCACACCATACATAAGATAAAATTGTACGGTCATAGATACAACATCTAGAGGTATCAATTAGTCTTCCATTATGATTGCACACTCCATTTATTAACATAACTCTAGATCCAACCTCTTGAGCATACATCAGCATAACAGATACATAGTCTACTCACAAACACTAAGTTGACATCAATTACAACATCATAACCGATAAATTTATCATCATATATCTACATCAAACTCATAGTATAGCATACTCAATTTATTACTTCATCATTTATGCTAAAACATGTCCTAACAATTTCTTTAGAGTAATCACTATTTCATCTTGCACTAATTGAGAATTACCAATCAATAATCTTATGACTCTTGATTTAGTCTTGAATTCGGGTCTAACTTTCTTAAGTGTCTCTTTAATTTATTCTACAAAAATCTTTTCTTGTAATTGTGCTAAGACATATTCACTTATTTCCTTATCTTTCTTTAGTACAGTACGTCGCCTAGCTTCAATTTTTCATATAAAGATGTGGGAATTTGTCCTTACAATTCTATATTTTCTTTACTTAGTTTTTCCATACTAAAACAATCGCATCTTCAATCTTTATCTAGTCCTCTTCATTGACTTTGTCATAATATTTACTTTCTCTAACAAGTACACCCCATCTCTTGACTCTTTCTACAATAGTGTCAATAGAAATAAATTTACAAAAATAAGGCTTGACTAATTTAGTGGTAGGAGCACCAGCCTCCTTTGAATTTTTGGCACTTCTTTTTTTTTTCATCAGACTTTGTTCCTTTTACTTCTTCTTCTTCTTCTTCTTCTTCAAATTTCTCAAATCTTTGAGCCTTCTCCTTATTTCTTTTACCTATGGTCTCCTTTACCTTTGTAGGTTCTAGTTGAGTGGGTCTTTTCTTTCCTTCGACTCATGCCTTTGTACACTAGTACATTTGACCTCAATTTTTGACGATAATTGGTCGAAATTTTGACAGTAATTGGTCGAATTTACGACCAAAACTTTTGTCGGTCTTTTTTTGTCGAAATTTTGACGTATTTATAATTAGTCAAAATTTCGACCAAAACAAAGGTCGGAATTTCGACTATGACCCAAGTTTATAATTTTCGTCATTTTTTAGTGCATTGGTCAAAATTTCGACCAATACTGCCACCAACGAGTGGTCGCAAATTTCGACCAATTCACTAAAAAAATGATGAGAATTGCATGCTTTCCACCAAACCAGTGGTCGAAATTTCGACCATTATATTGGTCGAAAGCATGGCATTCTCATCATTTTTTTAATGTATTAGTCGAAATTTGCGACCACTCATTGGTGGCAATTGCTTCAGAGTTGGTCGAAATTGCGACCAAACGTTGGTGGAAATCTGGCATTGGTCGAAATTTCGACCAATGTTAATTTTTTTTTAAATTTTTTTTTTTTTTTTTTTTTTTTTTTTT
>MU222607.1:17027-35114 GCA_018584345.1 Thuja plicata
TTAGAGTAATCAGTTTACTCTTTTTCGGCTTATGCTTTCACTTAGGTGCATATAATTAATACTTTATATTAATTATATTGCGCATCCTAGCTTTTAGGGTTTAGGGTTTGTTCACCTTTATAAGGTCAAACTTTGTAATTACTCTTCATTAATTCAGTTAACATTTTTGCTCTCACCTTTTGAGTAAAAACTGAGTTTCTCTTTTTTCCCTCTTTCACCTCATTTCTTGTGACAGGTTCTTGCATGCAGCTGGATCTTGGCGTAAATCTGATCTTTCATCAGATTCTACAGAGTCAATGAATGCTTGGTTGGCATTTAGTACTTACTTGTCATTCATCTATTGTTCAAATCTAGAAGTAGAAGGTATTGTAAAGAGTTGAGTTTATTCTGGATTAGGTGTACCCACCTTGGTTTTGCAGAGCAAGAAGTGTAGAGGGCAGTCTTGTCCCTATAGTTGGTCCAGTTATCTTCCAGAGCTTTCACACTTGGAGCTAACCACTCCTAATATCAGTCTGAAGATATATTGGTTGCTTCTCAAAGCGTAACAATTCTAAACATCAACAAGATGGCAACTCTGTTGGGGACAGTCATGTGCCAAAGGTTATAGAGTCATGGTTTTTAAAGAGATATTCCTCATGTTTCTAAGAGTGGGTCTATTTTGCTTGTCTGTCATCACATATTGTCTGAAAGTCCTATTTCTGAAAGTGATACAAGTACTATCTCACATGTGGTGAGTGGTGACTCTGAGTTCTCTGATTTGCACTAGTATACATGATTGAAGAAAGACTATAAAGCAGAGGTGGACTTGAAGTAAAGAGACAACAGATGTTTGGACTCCTGTGACTATGAGCATAGTGAGGACAAGAATCAATAAGAGACCCTGTATTGGGGATGTCTTATAAGTTGTTGTTTTAAAGAAGGTCGGAGTTGGGAAAGAGATCTCAACTAAATATTTGTCCTCTACAAAGAGGTGGCGGCTCTACCAAGTTTTGAAGGTGATTTGGAGGTGACTTTAAGTCAAATAATTTTGCATCAACTTCATCATATCCCAGGTATTTTGTTTTCATTGGATAATCTTTTGTCCCATGATAATCAATTATAAAATTTTCTGTATTAAGTGGTCAACACTAATTTAGAGGGAAGAGAGAGGCAATTTGTAACTTATCATGCCTAATAAGATGTCACAACCAAATAGAAGTGGGTTGTATGTGGCTATAAATTTTAATGGCATCCCTGGTTACCCAAATTCTATTCGATCAGGAATCAAGGATTACTTGCCTAGGTTTAGTGGTATAGGTGAACAATCAGCTGAAACACATTTAGAGGAGTATATTCATTTGATGCAACAATATGACATCAGACATGAGGATATATGGATGAAATTTTTTGTTCAATCTCTATTTGAGGATGTTAGGGATTGGGTTAAAGGATTACCTCATGGTTCAATAGGGTCTATGGCTGCATTGGAAGATTATTTTATTGAGCAATATTGTGACACAAAGGACAGTATTTATTCTATTGCATCTAGATCTGAAGAGCCTTTGCCAGATTTAGATGTTGATGAGGATCAAATGTTGCAGGAACAAGTTGTTTTGCTTCTACAAAGAGGGATGGAAAGAAAAGTGGGAGACTGTGCACTTCTATTTTATAAAAGGTTTTTTTCTCAGATAATGGGTTGTCATATTCCTTTTTATCCTCAGGAGGAGGTCTGGGTTAATATGTTTTTGGAACTTTGTTTTCCTAAATTAATTTATTGGCCAACCTATATCAGGATAGAAGATTTTGAGTTCACCAAGAAGTGGAGGAAGGATATTGAAGATCCTGAATTTAAGGATATTGAACATAAGATAGATCAATCCAACAAAAGAAATTGCACATTGTATTTAAGGGGAAAGGTTGGAAGGATAAAGGATGAATCAACACTTGACTTTTATAATAATAAAATATGATGCATATGATGAATTTCCTAAGGGATATGTTCAGCTTCCAAGAAAAAAATATCTTAAGTGTATCAGGAGGTGGATAGAATCAATTAAACAATTTGAATCTAATGCTAAATGTATTCATGTTGATAATGAAGATAGTGGACATCAAGATTTTGAAGATGAATTTAGAGTTGATAGTGTTTTTGCTGAGACTATAGTTTTTTCTTCTCAGCATAATGATGCAGATGTCTTATCTCAGTCTGAGGATAACATATGCAAAGAATAAGAGGATCACTCTAATGTAGAAGGGGTTGTACCTAGTAGTAATGTTATTGAGAATGAGGAAAACCAAGATGATAGATATGTGTCCATTGTGGATGCTCTCTCTTATAATCATGAAAGTGACAACCTTTCTCAATATGAGACAGAAGATGTGTGTAGTCAGCAGGATCATACTGATTTGATAAATGAAGATGTTTATTGTGAGTGTGTATCAGAGGTGAGTCTAAATGATGACAGTGGTTCACTTCATAGTGAACAAGTCTCAGAGTTGTTGTCTTATGAATATCTCATATCTTTAGGAAAGGATAACTTTGAATCCCTACACCCCACACACATTGAGTTTGACAAGGAATGTATATCAGATGGTCACAATTTTGATACATATATTTCTGATTTTACTTGTACTTATGTCTCACTAGGCTACAACAAGATTGAATATGACTTTTCGGATGATGAGAACATAAGTGTTATTTCAAATTCAAGGAATAAAGAGACTCCAGATATGATGTTGAGTACTGATTGGAATAGTTATTTTGATTATGAATCTTTTTTTTATTCTAAATCATTCAATGAACCATTTCATGATGAACTTTCAGTTACTCAACATATGCTATTATATGATGAATATGTTGATATGTGTCCTCCCTCCAATAGAAAGGTTAGTGGTTTATATAACGATGACAATTTGTAGGTGAATTCTTTAGAGAATTCTGATATGGATATGCAAACCACTGACAAGATTGAGAATGATAATTCTTTTGAGGAGCAGAATGTGGATCATGACATGGAATTTTCATGTTCTGATAATGATCATGTTGAATCTTGCTCTTTTTCTTATCCCGGTATGCCTCCTCTTACAAAAGCTAAAAATGATTTGCAGGTGATCCCTCGTGTTTATGATGAGCCTAACTCTGTTGTTTCTCAAATAGTTGTTTCCTATCCTTTGGAGAGTGGGATAGATCATGTCCCAAGTGATGAATGTCCTCAATGTTTGCATAAAGTTTAGTATGATGATTTTTTCCTTTGATATGCAAACAATTGATGCAAGTAGATCCAATCATGTTTCAACATGATAGAGATTGAATTTTTTCCTCAGCTAGATGATGATACTCAAAGATGTGGCATTACTTTTAATACTGATCAAGATTGCATTGGGCTAGATTTCTTTTTATCTCATGAATGCAACATGCAAATGCCACATATTTTACATTTTCAAGATTTGTCTGATTCCCAACTAGGCTCTAATAATCAATGTGTTGATTTTCTTTTTGATGAGCAAATGGTACCTGATAGTAGATCAAATTAGATAGATGAAAGTGAATGTTTCAGTTTGGTTCTAGAGCAGGGAGTAGAAAACTTTGTTTATGATAGAGGCAAGTTGGATCAGACAATTGACCATCAAGACTGATTTGACTCCTTCAAATTAGTAAAAAGGGTGGCAGAGCTTAGTTCTTTTCTGCTACAAGCTTGTATATATTCTTTCTATTTTAGTTTGTTTTAGGTTAGGTTTCTAATCCTGTAGATGGTATGCTTAGCCCAAAAATTATGAATCCTTGCTATGCATGCAAGAGGCATACATGCCCAAACGGAGCCACTGTTAGCACTTGCAAAATTCTACTAGGTTTCATGTCTTCTTTCCATGCCTCTACAATTATTTTTGGCCTCTGGCCTAAATCCCTAAGTCTTGTTGAGTCAAATTCTTGGAAAAACTCTAAACCCTCAAGACCTGTTCTATTTTCTCGTTACCTCTTCTGAGCCACTTAGAATCTTTTTTAATTCATGTGCGCTTTTACTTTGCCTTTGTCATGCAATCTCCCAACCAAGGTGGAATATTCCTTTTCCTTTCAAGATTACACGTGCACCGTTGATTTGTTCATGTCCTTGTTCTAATCATATGATTAGCACTCAGTCGCTAGATCAAGTTCAAGTTCAAGTTTTTATTCAGTGATCTAGCAAGGACGGTGGATGTAGATTTCATCAGGTGGTCTGCGCTCGATCTCGAGATAGACTCTGGGGTTATGAAATGTTTCAGTGACTTGGCGCGACCTTTATCACTCAGTCTCTAGATAAACCAGGGGTTAGTATTTTCATTCTAAGATTCAACAACTTATTTTATCTCATAATCTAGTAATAAAATCTGGGTAAATCTCAAGTCAAGTCAAGTTTACTTGGCGATTCTGTGCGAGCCGTTGATGTGCATGAAGATCAAGGGTCAGCGCATGATCTCGAAAACAAATGAGAAAGTACAAGATGATTCAGTGATTCAACACTGATTGTTGATTGAGATCAAGGTCCACAACTTGCACGTAATCTCCAGATAAAACTCAAAGTCTTATTTTCGTTCAGAGACCTAGCGATATCCATAGATCTTGTCTTGATCGTGTGGCGTGCGCTTAATATCAGAATGGAACCAGGGTTAGTGAAATCATTTAGTGACTTAGAGATACAAAGAAATTGATTGATCAGAGTTAAAAGGCTAGTTACAAGTCAAGTTCATATCATAGTTAGATCGGACGATAGGCATAAAGGCTTAAAGGTCATGATGAAGGTTTTTAACGTTCAAAGCATTACGTTGTTATGCCACGTGTCTATGGCGAGACCAAGCTGAAGTCTAAAAGGTAAAGTAAAGATAAGTCAGGTTAGAAGATATTGTGGTCAGTGCTAAGGCTTAAGGAAAAGATGCAAACAAGATACTCTTTAAGGCATTCCGCCATGATGACACCTGGCAGGATCTAATCTGTGTGCCCGGGTAACTTAAAGGCAATCCATGTCTGTGTTTTTAAAGTTGATTGGAGGCTTGATCTCGACTGTCCAAGTATTGTTTCGTGCTACCTATGACTTTTATAACCAAAATTCATATATTTAAATCTTATTCTCAGAGGGTTTCATGGCGGTGGACTTGGATTTTGTCTCAGAGCTATTAATGAACCAATATGAACTTATGGGTTGATTGTGCACAACTGTTGAAAGATGTAGGGTTGAAATGTGATATGGAAAGATACACTTATTTCCAGAGTTGAAAAATGGGGTTACTAATCAGAGGGATAAATGTATATGGAGTCACCTGGTCTCTTGTACATTTATGTTGAGCTACTCTCCGCATCGTGGCTTGGAAATTCTTGCACCTCAAGGTACTGCGCTCACATCCATGGATTAGGGAAAATTGATTGTAGATCATATTTGCACAGATTGAAGAGAGATAAGGTTTCAACTTGATAACATAACTGAATGCTTGCATTGATTGGTTGTAAACCCTAACCCTAAATGATCTGACGCTTGTAGCATTCTTGTTCCTATAAAGGAATATTCAAGACCCTTTAGAAAGGGCTAGAAAATTGGGAGAAATATTGTAAAGCATTAGACTTGTATTTGTTTCCAGTCTAGGATATAGCACATGTATTTCAGATTGTATTGAGATAGAATAGAAAGCTTACGATCTTTTGCATATTGCTCTATTTTGTATTTACTTGTCATATTGATGTAGAAACAAGATTTCATCATACTTAATATAAGTGTTCTCTGATTTTAAGTCTCTCCTTTGTGTTATCTCTGTGAGTTGTAAGTTTTCTGGCTTATTGTATGAGTTATGCTTATACATATGTGTATTCCACAAGTCTTTGATCTTAGATCAAATTAAAATGCTTTCGATATTACATTGATTCTATCTCGATTATCTACTTAAGGATCTTGTAGTGTGTGATCTGAGATATTTATGTTTATGGCTTTGAATCTATACCAATAGGTTGTTTTTGTTTCATTATTATATTTAGGAGTTTACCCAATGGATAGGGCACTGATCTAAATCAAGTATATTCTTTGGAGGTATATGTCTGAGCGTTTTGGCTATATTCTATCCCTAAACTTTAATCAAACTCAGTAGCATAATTCTTTACATTTATAGTTGTTATTGTTATCCCACCAATGGTAGTGGAGAATCAATGAATCCTTGGTTGGCATTTAGTACTTACTTGTCATTCATTTGTTGTTCAAATCCATAAGTAGAAGGTATTGTAAAGAGTTGAGTTTATTCTGGATTAGGTGTACCCACCTTGGTTTTGCAGAGCAAGAAGTGCAGAGGGAAGTCTTGTCCCTATAGTTGGTCCAGTTATCTTCTAGAGCTTTCACACTTGGATCTAACCACTCCTAATATCAGTCTGAAGATATATTGGTTGCTTCTCAAAGCGTAACAGTTTTAAACACCAACAAGATGGCAACTCTGCTGGGGAGAGTCATGTGCCAAATGTTATAGAGTCGTGGTTTTCAAAGAGACATTCCTCATGTTTCTAAGAGTGAGTATATTTTTCTTGTTTGTCATTACATATTGTCTGAAAGTCCTATTTCTGAAAGTGATACAAGTACTATCTCACATGTGGTGAGTGGCGACTCCGAGTTCTATGATTTGCACCAGTATGCATGATTGAAGAAAGACTACAAAGCAGAGGTGGACTTTGTTAAAGTAATCATTAGTTGCTTATTGATTAAATCATGTTGATTTAATTAATTAAGTCATTACTCTTTAGTGCTTAAGTTTCACTTAGGCAGCGCTTTATAATTCTTTAGGGTTTTAGCCTTTAGGGTTTCGGTATCCTTTATAAGGATTCGCCGCTTTGTATTAATTCAAATTATAGTTTTGCTCTCACATTTTGAGTAACTTCTGAGTTATGTTTTTTCCAACTTCTGCTTCTCTCTTGTAATAGGTTATTTGCATGCAGGTATTCTTGGCATTCTGTGGATTTGTATTTCTCAAATCCTACATGGTATCAAAGCTTTCCTGCTGGTGGCTGTTCGAGTTTTTCTGAAGCATTCGAGGGTTTACAGTTTGCCAGGATTTTTCTAGCTTCTTTGTGTGGATTTAGGGGGGACCTTTGTTTCTGGTCACTTTGGGCCCAAACGGACACTACCATTGCGTCCAGAAGGCCCAAAAACCCCAGAATCCATATAAGGTTTGTCCATTTTGGACACCGGGGCATCTGGTGAATTTTTTCGGCCTTCAAGGGCCGTACGGCACGAGAAACGAGAAAAAAAAATTAAAAACCTTATTTTTTTAAGGTTTTTGCGGTTTTTTATTACCGCGCGCAGTCTTTTTGAAAGGTGCCACCGTCGGGCCGCCACCGCGCCACTGGCGCTCGGCCCCGGCCGGCAGCGCCCCTCTGCATTCACGGCCTGCGCCGCTCCCTTCAACGCGGCCCCCGCCGCCTGCCGCTCCCCGCGGCCCCCCTGCCGGCTCCTCAGCCTCCGCCGACCTCCTCGCTCAGCGAAACCCCCGCTCCGCTGGCGCTCTCCACCCGCGCCCACCGCTCCCCGGTGGCACGTTCTATTTTGCCACTGGTGGTTTTTTTTGCCAGCCCCCGCGGGCTTATGACGCTAGCGCGCAGTCCTATTAAGGACCAGGGGCTGCGGCCTAGCCCCCGGCGCTCTCCATGCGCCCGGGGGCTCAATTTTTTTAGCCCCTGGGGCTCTTTTCTTGCCTTTTTGGGGGTACCTGGGCCTTTTTCGCTCTATAGGGAGCATACAGAGGTATTTTTTGGACTTCTTTATATCGTCGGAAAGCTCTTTCCAAGCTATTTTTGACTATAGTACTTTGGTTTTTTGGGTCCACTATTTCAATAGTGTTTTTTGCTGTTGAAGTCTAATGTTTTGTTTTGCCTTCCGGGAGTCATATCTGGCTCATCCGGACTCCTTTTTTGGCAAACGAGATATCGTCAGAAAGCTGGTTCAGTGTGCTATTCAGTGGCAGAGGTATTTTTTCCAGATTCTGCTTTGAGTTTTCTCTCCTCTGAGTTTTGCAGTTTATGCACTCTGGTGGATTGCTTGGTTCTACAAGTCCTGGGATCTCTTCTTCTGAGTTCATAGCTCACTCTTCTTTCTGACTTCTGAGCTTGTATGCTCCTTCTGATGCATTTTTGTTCTGTAAACGCACTGAGATAAAGTGCCTTCTTCTGCTTTTCTGGGATCTTGTACACCTTGTTCAGTTTTTGTACTCGCACTGTGTTATAAAGTGCCATGGGGGGTTATGATGTTTATGCCGCTTTAGGCGCATCCACCTTTGTCAAGTGAGCGTACCTTTCACGACATTAGCCCATGTTATGTGTCTGTGACACCGCCCTTTATCCTGTGTGTGTGCTTCTGTTGCATTGTTGGTGTCCCTGGTTCTTCTTCTGCAGATGTTTCTGGCATTGCATTTCAGTGTTCCTGTCACCTCTCCCAGTTCAGCATTATGGGGGAGTTCACCTGTTGGTTCTATTACTTCCTGGTTCGATTAATCAACTCTTCAGACATTTGTCTTCTCTACCTGGTCATGCACTTCAGTGGGGGTTCCAGCAGTCTCTGCTGACAGAGTTTTCAGCTTCATGCTTCGAAGATGCCTCTTGCTCTTTCTTGTTCCTTTCTCTGGGACATCTTTTCCCTAGATTGAAGGCTCAGTTTCCTTCATCTAGTTTGCTTTATGTTTTGGGTACCTGATCAGGCCTTGTTGTTGAGACCCATCTTTCCTGCTTTCTGTAGTAGTTAGTTGTTTTTCTTCTCCCTAAGTTACACTTAAGGGGGGGTGTTAGAGTAATCATTAGTTGCTTATTGATTAAATCATGTTGATTTAATTAATTAAGTCATTACTCTTTAGTGCTTAAGTTTCACTTAGGCAGTGCTTTATAATTCTTTAGGTTTTTAGCCTTTAGGGTTTCGGTATCCTTTATAAGGATTCACCGCTTTGTATTTCATAAGGAGATCATTTTGTAATTTCATTTGTTGATAATATAGAAGGCTTTTTCTTTCAACATGATTTTGCAGTCTCTGGCCTATTGGTTGCCATAGCTCTCTGTCTTATGTCTTGCTTCTTTGTAACAGTCTTTGCATGCAGGTGATCTTGGGTGAAGTTGCCTTTATCAACTTCTACAGACTTGCAGTAAAGAGACAACAGATGTTTGGACTCCTCTGACTGTGAGCATAGTCAAGACAAGAATCAATAAGAGACCTTATATTGGGGATGTCTTGTAAGTTGTTGATTTAAAGAAGGTTAGAGTTGGGAAAGAGATCTCAACTAAATATTTGTCCTATACAAAGAGGTGGCGACTCTACCAAGTTTTGAAGGTTATTTGGAGGTGACTTCAAATCAAGTAATTTTGCAGCAACTTCATCATATCCCAGGTATTTTATTTTCATTGGATAATCTTTTATTCCATGAAAAATCAGTTATAAAATTTTCCCTATTAAGTGGTCAACACTAATTTAGAGGGAAGAGAGAGGAAGTTTGTAACTTATCCTGCCTAATAATGTCACAACCAAATAGAAGTAGGTTGTATGTGGCTATAAATTTCAATGGCATCCCTGGTTACCCAAATCCTATTCTATCGAGAATCAGGGATTACTTGCCTAGGTTCAGTGGTATAGGTGAACAATCAACTGAAACACATTTAGAGGACTATATTCATTTGATGCAGCACTATGACATCAAACATGAGGATATATGGATGAAATTTTTTGTTCAGTCTCTGGTTGAGGATGTTAGGGATTGGGTTAAAGGCTCACCTCATGATTTAATAGGGTCTATGGATGCACTAGAAGATTGTTTTATTAAGCAATATGGTGACACAAAGGACAATGTTTATTCTATTGCATCTTGATCTAAAGAGCCTTTGCCAGATTTAGATGTTGATGACGAATATCTTGATGAGGATCAAATGTTGCAGGAACAAGTTATTTTGCTTCTACGAAGAGGGATGGAAAGAAAAGTGGGAGACTCTCCACTTCTGTTTTATAAAAGGTTTTATGCTCAAACAAGGGGTTGTCATATTCATTTTTATCCTCAGGAGGAGGTCTGGGTTAATTTGTTTTTGTAACTTTGTTTTCCTAAATTAATTTATTGGCTAGCCTACATTAGGAAAGAAGAGTTTCAGTTCACCAAGAAGTGGATGAAGGATATTGAAGATCCTGAATTTAAGGATATTGAACATAATATATACCAATCCACCAAAAGGATTTGCATATTGTAAGGGGAAAGGTAGGAAGGATAAAGGATGAATGAACACTTGACTTTTATAAAAAAAAAAATGATCTATACAATGAATTTCCTAAGGGATATGTTCCACTTCCAATGTTTTCATATGCTAGTTTATTTTTGGAACTTTTATCCTCTGAGTCAATTCATTTGTTAGCTTCTGCAAGAAAAAATATCTTAAGTGTATCAGGAGGTGGATAGAATTAATTAAACAATTTGAATCTAATGCTAAATGTAGTCATGCTGATAGTGAAGATAGTGGACATCAAGATTTTGAAGATGAATTTATGGTTGAGAGTGTTCTTGCCAAGACTATAATTTTTTCTTCTCAGCATAATGATTCAGATGTCTTATGTTAGTCTAAGGAGAACATATGTGAAGAACAAGAGAATGAATCTAATGTAGAAGGGGTTGTACCTAGTAGTAATGTTATTGAGAATGAGGGAAACCAAGATGATAGATATGTGTCCACTATGGATGCTCTCTCTTATAATCATAAAAGTGATGACCTTTCTCAATATGAGATAGAAGATGTGTGTAGTCAGCGAGATCATACTGATATGATAAATGAATATGTTGATTGTGAGTGTGTATCAGAGGTGAGTCTAAATGATGATTGTGGTTCACTTCACAGTGAACAAGTCTCAGATTTGTTGTCTTATGAATAACTCAAATCTTCAGGGAAGGATAACTTTGAATCCCTACACCCCACACACATTGAGTTTGGCAAGGCATGTATATAAGATGGTCATGATTTTGAAACATATATTTATGATTTCCCTTGTACTTCTATCTCACTAGGCTACAACAATATTGAATATGACTTTTCCGATGATGATAAGCACATCAGTGTTATTTCAAATTCAAAGAATGAAGAGACTCCATATATGATGTTGAGTACTGACTGGAATAGTTGTGTTGATTATGAATCTTTTTTTTATTCTAAATCATTCAATGAACTATTTCATGATGAACTTTTAGTTACTCAAAATATGTTATTATATGATGAATGTGTTGATATGTGTCCTCCCTCCAACAGACAGGTTAGTGGTTTGTATAAAGATGATAGTTTGCAGGTGAATTCTTTGGAGATTTATGATATGGATATGCAAACCACTGACAAGATTGAGAATGATAATTATTTTGAGGAGAAGAATGTGGATCATGACATGGAAATTCCATGTTCTCATAATGATGGTGTTGAATCTTTTTCTTTTTCTTATCTTGATACGTCTCCTCTTACAAAAGGTAAAAGTGATTCGTAGGTGATCCCTCGTGTTTATGATGAGCCTATCTCTGTTGTTTCTCAAATAATTGTTTCCTATCCTTTGGAGAGTGGACTAGATCATGTCCCAAGTGATGAATGTCCTCAATGTTTGCATGAAGTTTAGTATGATGATTTTTCCTTTGATATGCAAAAAATTGATGCAAGTAGATCCAATCATGTTTCCAACATGACAGAGAGTGAATGTTTTCCTCAGCTGGATGATGATACTCAAAGATGTGGCATTACTTTTAATACTGATCAAAATTGCATTGGGATAGATTTCTTTTTATCTTGTGAATGCAATATGCAAATGCCACATATTTTACATTTTCTAGATTTGTATGATTCCCAACTAGGCTCTAATGATGAATGTGTTGATTCTCTTTATGATAAGCAAATAGTACCTGATAGTAGATCAAATCAGACAGATGAAAGTGAATGTTTTAGTTTGGTTCCAGAGCAGGGAGAAGAAAACTTTGTTTATGATAGAGGCAAGATGGATCACACAATTGACCATCAAGACTGATTTAAATCCTTCAAATCAATAAAAAGGGTGGCAAAGCTTAGTTATTTTCTGCTACAAGTTTGTATATATATTTTTTTTTATAGTCTGCTTTAGGTTAGGTTTCTTTTCTTGTAGGTGGTCTTCTTATCCCTGAAATTATGAATCCTTGTTATGCCTGTAAGAGGCATACATCCCCAGACGGAGCCACTATTAGCACTTGCAGAATTATGCTAGGTTTCATGTCTTCTTTCCATGCCTCTCCAATTATTTTTGGCCTCTGGCCTAAATCCCTAAGTCTTGTTGAGTCAAATTCTTGGAAAAAACCTAAACCCTCAAGACCTGTTCTATTTTCTCATTACCTTTTTTGAGCCACTTAAAATTTTGTTTAAGTCATGTGCACTCTTAATTTGCCTTTGTCACGTAATCTCCCAACCAAGGTCGAATATTCCTTTTCCTTTCAAGATTATGCGCACATCGTTGATTTGTTCATGTCCATGTTCTAATCGTGTGGTTGGTGCTGAGTCGCTAGATCAAGTTCAAGTTCAAGTTTTTATTAAGTGATCTAGCGAGGACCATGGATGTAGTTTTCATCGTGCGGTCTACGCTCAATCTCAAGATAGACTCTAGGGTTATGAAATGTTTCAGTGACTTGGTGCAACCTTTATCACTGAGTCTCTAGATAAATCAGTGGTTAGTTTTTATCATTCTGAGATTCAGCGACTTAGTTTATCTCATAATATCATAATAGAACCTGGGTAAAGCTCAAGTCAAGTCAAATTTACTTGGCGATTCTGCATCAGTCGTTGATGTGCATGAAGATCAAGGGTTGGTGCGTGATCATGGAAAGAAATGAGAAAGTACAAGATGATTGAGCGCTGATGATTGAGATCAAGATCCATGACTTGTGCATAATCTCCAGATAAAAGTCAAAGTCTTCTTTTCTTTCAAAGATTTGGCGATGTCCATAGATCTTGTCTTGATCGTGTGGCATGCGCTTGATCTCAGAATGAAACCAGGGTTAGTGAAATCATTTAGAAACATGGAGATACAAAGAAATCGACTGATCAGAGTTAAAAGGCTAGTTATAAGTCAAGTTTAGATCAGATGACATGCGTAAAGGCTTAAAGGCCATGATGAAGGTTTTTAATGTTAAAGACATTACGATGTTGTGTCACATGTTTATGGAGGGGTCAGGCTCAAGTCTGAAAGGTAAAGTAAAGATCAATTAGGTCTAAGAAGATCTTGTGGTAAATGCTAAGGCTCAAGGAAAAGATGCAAACAAGATACTCTTTAAGGCATTGTGCTGTGATGACACCTGACAAGATGTAATCTGTGTACCCGAGTAACTTAAAGGCAATCCATGCCTGTGTTTTAAAGTTGATCAGAGGCTTGATCTCGACCGTCCAAGTCTTGTTCTACACCACCTATGATCGTCATAATCAAAATTTAAATATTTAAATCTTATTCTCAGAGGGTTTCATGGCGGTGGACTCAGATCTTGTCTCAGAGCTATTAACGAATCAATCTGATCTTATGGGTTGACTATGCACAAATGTTGAAAGATGTAGGGATTGAAATATGATATGGCAAGATACATTTATGTCCAGGTTTGACATATGGGGTTACTAATCAAAGGGATAAATGCATATGGATCCGCTTGGTCTCTTCTGCATTTATGTTAAGCTACTCTCTGCATCATGGCTTGAAAATTCTTGCACATGAGGGTATTGCGCTCACATCGATGGGTTAGGGAAAATTTATTGTAGATCATATTTGCACAGATTGAAGAGAGATAGGATTTCAACTTGATCACATAATTGAATGCTTGAATTGATTAGTTGTAAACCCTAACCCTAAATGGTCTAAAGCATGTAGCATTCCTATTCCTATAAAGGAGTATTCAAGACCATTTAGAAAGGGCTGGAAAATTGGGAGAAGTATTGTAAAGCATTAGGATTGTATTTGTTTCCAGTCTAGGATATAGCAGATGTATTTTAGATTGTATTGAGATAGAATAGAAAGCTTATGATCTTTTGCATATTGTTCTATTTTGTATTTCCTTGTCGTATTGATACAAAAACATGATTTCATCATACTTAATATAAGTGTTCTCTGATTTTAAGTCTCTCCTTTGTGTTATCTCTGTGAGTTGTAAGTTTTATGGCTTATTGTATGAGTTCTGCTTATACATATGTGTATTCCACAAGTCTTTGATCTTAGATCAAATTAAAATGCTTTAGATATTGCATTGATTCTATCTGGATTATCTACTTAAGGATCTTGCAGTGTGTGATATGAGATATTTATATTTATGGCTTTGAATCTATACCAATAGGTTGTTTCAGTTTTAGTATTGCATTTAGGAGTTTACCCAATGGATAAGGCACTGATCTAAAGCAAGTATGTTCTTTGGAGGTAAATGTCTAAGTGGTTTGGCTATATTCTATCCCTAAACTTTAATCAAACTTGGTACCATAATTCTTTACATTTATAGTTGTTGTTGTTGTTATCTCACCAATGGTAGTGGAGAGTCAATGAATGCTTGGTTGGCATTTAGTACTTACTTGCCATTCATTTGTTGTTCAAATCTAGAAGTAGAAGGTATTGTAAATAGTTGAGTTTAGTCTGGATTAGGTGTAATCGCCTTGGTTTTGTAGATCTAGAAGTGCAGCAGGCAGTCTTGTCCCTATAATTGGTCTAGTTATCTTCCAGAGCTTTCACACTTGGAGCTAACCAATTCTAATATCAGTCTGAAGATATATTGGTTGCTTCTCAAAGCGTAACAGTTTTAAACACCAACACCACCATCTCCCTCACATTCCTATTTTCTTTCATTACACCATTGTTTCATGATTTATTTGTTAACGACATGTGTGTGTACTTATATACACATACAAATCGATTGGACTTGTTTTATAAAGGTGCCCTTCTCTATTTTTATCATCAATTTGACTTGAGTTTTGCCTTGTTTTTTGGCACATGCATCACTTGTTCTCTAGGTCAACTCATTAAATTGAGAGAGTCTTAGTTTTTTCCTCCCCAAAATTGTATAAAATTTGCTACTTAAATAATCCATTTGCCCTCTTTGGGTTTTCATGCCAAATAAAACAATTGCTTTCCCTAGTTTGCCCTTCATTTTGGGAGCTATATTTAACAATGAAACAATTTAAATTTTTTTTTAAAAATTATATTAATTTTATAATTAATAAACACTAAGCAAAGTGCATAACTACGGTAGGGTTTTAAAAATTAATAAACAATTATAGACACCCTAAAATGGATAGACTTGCGACTTGACATTAAAAACACTAATTTTCATCTATTAATTAAATAATTTTTTAATCGTTAATTAATTATCTTATTTTCTTCTAAATTCATTTCATCTATTAATTAATGGTTTTTTAGTCATTAATTAATCATCTATTTTCTTCTTTTCATTCTCTAATTCGTCTAATCAAATTTCCCAAATTAATTAAATAATCATTTTTATTTAATTAATTAACCTTAATTGATTAGTTACCATTAATTAATTAATTAAATTCTATTTCCTATAGTTTAAGTTGAAAGATTTAAACTCACTAATTAAATTAATTTAATTTCATCAATAAAGTAATTCTAAATAAAAAGAATTCAATTACCTCACATGTTGAAAACTTTAATTACATAAGTGAGTTAAATATTTATTAATTTTCAAAGAGATAATCTTTAATTAGATCACATGGGTTACTCCACCCATCTCTCCAGTTCACATGGGTAACTCCACCCATCTCTCCAGTTCACATGGGTAACTCCACCCACCTCTTCAATTCTAAAACGTAACTCACAATTAGCTCTTCAGTCAACCAAATTCTATCTCCTCTTTACCAATTGAAGAGGTGGAGTTTACTGATGGCTTCTCCAGTTCCTTTTAATCTCAATTATTCATCTCCCTATCTCTGAGATTAATCTCAACCATTCATATCATCCTCCATTCCTATATAATAAACCCTTCATACCCATTTGAAGGATCCAGGATTTCAAGCTCTCGTGTGCCATTACTCGGTCAGTTTGGCTCTAGCATTCAAGCCATCTTGCGATCACAAAGCCATTCAATTATCAAATTCTCAACACTTCTCAAGCCATAGACGCTGCCCACACCAATACTGAGCATAAAAAATAGTGTTTCAGAAGGAGTAGAGAGAGACAATAGAAGCTTTAAGCACTTTGGGATTTACATTCATTTGTTTTCCTTTCTTTGCTTGTACACTTTTGTTGGAAAGTGACAATGCAAGCAATTTTTATTTTGTCATTGATGTCAAATCTTAACTGGTGAGACTATTGTTATCTGTTTGAGTACCATATCCACTGTTAATGAAGAAGATTTAACAAGAAGACCAAGTGAATGGTTGAGTTAAGGCAATTAAAAGGGTACTTGATCAGTTGACACTTTGGCAAAGTAATTAGTTGTTTATCTTTCAAAGACAGTTTTTCTAGCTGTCTTGTGTCGAGCAAAGTTGCTTGTGCCAAGCAAAGTTGTTTGTGACGAGGCAAGTTGTTCAATGCAAAGCACCAATGAAATTGTCAAGTGGAAACAATGATGTTGGCCGACTTACTATACACATCTGAAAACTTTGAAACTGGCTAAAGTATGTTGAACTTCTATTTGTATGCTGCCTATTCTCATTGATTTCGTTAATCTTTTCTTTGTCTACTGCTTGTTGGTGTGGTCCCGATGATCCAACAACGTCAAATAAACTAGGTGTATGTGGTAAGAGCTCCTGCATTAAGGCAGAAAAGCCTCACATCCCTCGATCCTCTTTATTTTTATGCCAAGGTGAGGTCGAAACTATCTCCTTGTTTGTTATTTACCTGTTTGTTTACACAAGCGCGCACTCATGGTTATCTTGGCTTTGAACGCCTCGATACTGGTGTACTCTTGCACTATCAAAACTGGAAACAACGTTCAGGTCATCTTGGCTATTGTGCCTTGATGCTTATGTTAGTTTCCCATATCTTATCCGATGAAAGTCATATTCATATTCTTATGGTCGCAGTGGCACTTGTAAGGATTGTATCGACTCCGATGTTCCAAAAATGCTCAATGATGAAAATTTTCAATGCTAAAGCTCAGTGACTACACCTTAGGCTGCATTCGTTTCATTCATGTTAGTCTTGAATCTGCATCTGCATCTGCATAGTGTTGAAATTAGTATAATAGCTTTATCTCTCTCCAATGTGAAGGATCTGAGATTCTAATCGATCAATCTTCTCATTATCAAGTGGTCATGACACCCCTTGCTCAATCAACTGTCCTGATTCTATTTTCATGATTGAAATTGAAATCTAGATTTGACCACTTGCACAACCAATAGAAATCTCTCATGCTTTCCTTCTAATCAATCCATGTATCTTACCTTTGGTCAATCTTGGTCAACAGGACCTCTCATCAAGTACATTTTGTCCTAACCATGGGGGACCTCTTTCTCCTCAGATCAATTTCTTCCTAAATTGTCTAATCAATCGAATTGCTTCTCATCACTGGGGCACCTAGCCATATTTCAATTTCGCTCTTGAGGGGGCAAGATCAGGACATCAACATTCCAGTGATCACATCCTCAATCAAAACCCCATCGCTTGGGGCATCTCAACTTCATCGCATCAAATCAAGTTGAGATCATCTTAAATCAAAGTCAACCTAATCAATGGTCTTATACAATGGTGAATACACTCGAAACCAGACAAGATCGGTCTTATACGGGGCAATCATTATTGAAACCATATACATTGATCAAATTGGCTTCATCGCTTCAAATCAAGTCAATTTGCTTGCTAATCAAATCTCTTAATGGTAATCAGTTTCATCACTTCAAATCAAACTGGTCATTCATTCAAACCAATCAAAAAGGTTTAAGAGTCCCTGATAGATGTTCAGTTTCATCGCTTCAAATCAAGCTGAGCATTCTGTTTATATCTTTTGATCGATCTTCATCCAATCAAGCTCGAAGTCGGTCTTCTTCAAAAGAATGGTTTCATCGCTTCAAATCAAACTATTCTTGATCTCATCAGTAACAGTTCTTTGAATCAATGCGCTGATCGCACATCAATTCAAAGAGGGGCAAATGTAATCACCTAAAAA
>MU222607.1:57201-79327 GCA_018584345.1 Thuja plicata
TGATTATGATTTGATCAAGGAAATTGATATAATTGATATTGTTGATATTTGAAAATATTGATTCAGAGATTTGATAAATTGAGAAATGGGGCCCAAAGTCTAGGCGACCATTTTAGGGTGCATACATCAGTCAATGCCCACCCAAGGTTACACCTTTGCTCATTCAGGGACCTCTACAACCCCAGCAACAACCTCAACCCCAACAATAACAATCCCCGCTTTAGTAGCAACAACAACCTCAACCCCAACAACAACGATCCCTACTTCAGCAACAAAAACAACCCCAACCCCAACAACAAACACAAAAGAATCAACCTTGGGCCACTCACATGCCCCCGTATCAGAATCATGTGTTGGGAAATCAATATCAAGTCCCAAAGACAAGGTCCCATGTTCCTACTCAAGGGACACAACCTGATGAGTCCTATATCAACCAATTTCCCTTGTGGGCAAAAGAGAAAGACAATAACCTAATTACCTCATACAAAGAAGAAAAAGAACCCAACTACTATGATGAAAACAACCCTCTTGTCTATTCAAAAACTTTCCCCGAGTTGATACACGAACAATGGTAAACTAATATTCTTATGCAACAAGTGCAAGACCTGCAAAATCAGCTAGAGGATCTTCAAAGTGAAAGTCAACCAACGTCTTACAATGTAGAGGACTTATATCCTTACCTTATTGACTATATATCTCAGATCACATCACAATTCAATGACGTCCTCTTATTTTCTCAAATCCACCACCAATGACTTCCCAAATAAACACAATTGAAAATATGTCCTCCTCGGGAAACCAATCTAAACCTTTCAAGAGTTTAATTCAAAAATTGGTTCATAAACATCATTCTATTGTTAAGCATGATCAAAATCATCTACCCGTGTCTAGCAAGGGTCCATTCCAAAACCATAACATTTTCAACACATCTATCTCCTATGAAGAATTTGTTCCACAAGAAGCTTCCATGCTTCCCATTAGTCCTTCATCCCTTGAAGATTCACAAGAGAAAGATTTTCCATTCCTATTAAACAATATATCCAGTGATGAGACCTCCCAAGGGCTATCCAAAATAGATTTCAATGTTAATCCCTCTTACGACTCAGATATCCTAGATCCAATGCCACAATATGCTCCATTCCTAGATGAACCCACTCCAGAGAGTCTCATTCAAAATCCTTCTCCCTCATGTCAAAACATTGAACTCTTTTGAGAATCCACCATACATATTCCAATTGATACCCTATGTCAAGAGGATGATGCAAAGCATGAAGAAACAAGTCCTAAAGAAAATCAAGGTCAAGATCCCAAGAATGACCAAACCTGTGTAGTTTTTGACCAAGATCTTATACTTCTAGAAACTCATGAAGATTCCACTATCCTTGACCATCCTATCCAAGTTGACCCCTTTCCATCCTAAGAAATTTTTTTCCTTCCAAGTCTTATGGACCTTCCACTTCCCATTCCTAAGCAAGATCATGACATCCTTCCCATTCTTTCAAAGGATTCCATTCACAGTCAAGAGAAAATCACCCCTAAAATGGAGTTTGATGGTCCTCTTCCAAGTCAAGATCAAAGTATCCCTTCACCTTGATCTCCACCACAAGATCTCATCATCCCTCCAGATCCTCCTCACGATCCTATAATTCCTTCATCTTCATGTCCTAATCCTCCATCTTCTCCACAAGATCATATCCTACCAAATGATCTTGTCACTACTCCTATTCCATCACAAGATCCTATCATTCCTCCTGATCCCCCTCATAATCCCAACACATTTATGCAAGTTTTTCATGAACCCCATGCATTTCAAATGGATTCCTCTACTTTTATTTGGTCTAGTCCACTTCATGATCTTATTGTTTCTTCCATATCATATCCACCTCAAAACATACTCGCGTCTTTTAGAAATTATCCTATTGGTCAAAGAAAGAATTATCAAGTCAAAGGGTTAGACCTCCATGAACAAAGTACATTAAAACCCTTTCAGATAAAAGAAAATTTTGGTGGTCATGGCCTCCATAACAAAACTCATTCTAAAGATGTTGGCACCCCTTCCAAATTCAAATCCAAATGTATACCATCCCCTTCACCCCTTCCATCCATCTTAGGTCCATATATTCCTCCATCCACTAGTTCACAATTCACTTCTCCTTTCCTAAATCAAGGTCAACAAAGGCACGCATCTTGGACAACCTTCCACCCATCCAAAAAGTCTCCATAAAATTATTATCCATCCATGAATCGCATTCGCCTTTCAAGAAATTTGGATGCCAAACATAAGTTCCATATGTCAATAAATCCACACGCAGTCAAGGATCAACATGTCCAGTCTAATCGACATATAAAAACAAAGAAAAATATGATGCAAAAGGAAAATGAAATGTCCAAAATGCTACAAAGACCCCTTGAGAAAAAATAAAATTCAAAATCAATATGGGTTCCTAAATATCTTATAGAAGCAATGCATTCTAAGGGCCCACAAAAGAATAAAAAAACAAAATCCATGTGGATTCCTAAGAAGCTTCTTGAAGCACAGTATCCCAAAGAAAATCCAAGTTGGCATCCAAAATTTATAGCCATCCATTTAAACACCTCCAACCTTCCAAATCCATTTTGGGTCCTTATGTCCCAAAATTCATAAACATTCCTCCATCAAGTCCAAAATCTCCTTTTCTTCCATCAAATCCAAACTCTCGTTTTCCTCCATCACTCCATCACCCCTCAAGGTGTGTGCCAATGTTGTTCATTCCCACATATCCATCCACTCAAAATCAATTATTATCGCAATCCCTCCATTATCCAACACATATATTCCAGTCTTCCATCCATCCTCTTGTCCAATCCTACGCATAAAGCATTACCCTATCCCACTTCATCCATTTTATACCCCTTTTCCATCACCCTATCAACATCTTGAGCATACCTTCAGTAGCCATGATCTATTTTAACACACATTATAAGGTTGCGATCTAAAGAGAAAGATGATTAATTCCTTCCTCCATTTCCTATCACGAGTCTATTATCTTCCAAAAAAGTCAAAAAAAAAGAAGAAGAAGAATAAAAAGAGAGAAAAATATTCGTCCACTAGTGAAAACCTGGCAAACAGGCATCGTGTGTAATATATGAACCTCTTGCATTATATACATGGGGGCATTGTCCATCCATATTTTCCTATCATATCATATCCCTTTCATTTCCTTGATTAACCTATATTCCACATATCCCTTATGTTATCAACATCCATAATTCCTTTTTTTCCAACTTTTATCTTGACAAGGCTAGGGGTCTCCCTAGAAGAATCACATGTCCTATATGTTTCACATTGTCCACATCCCTATGGTCCATATTTCCTATCTTTTCACATTCTTGAATCCATATCTCCTCCCCTTGTCCATTCTGTATCTTGCTTTCCCTATCCATGTCCTATCATTATCCTATCAAATCCCTCTCTTGGTCTTGATAGAAAATACAAATAAAAAAATAGAAAACCTATTTTTCAGCATCCTCTTGACATGTCCAATATTGTCAACCACATTTTAATCAATGCACCATGTCTTTATCTTATCTTGTCATGTCTAGTCCCTTATCTTGTAGAGAAACATGTTATCTCATCTTGTGGATAGTCCTTGGCATCCAAACAACTTCAAGACATACTAAGAGACCTTTGACCTTCATCCATCTACCAGTTCACCCATCAATCCATAATTTCCTTGCCTTGCTAGACTAGGGGCAATCTAAAAAAATTCTATGTGGGATTTGACCTAGTGGCCAAGATTACACCATCTCCAGCTAATGGACATAAATACATTATAGCAGCAACAAAGTACTTCACTAAGTGGGTAGAATAAATTCCCCTCACTTACATAACGGGAAAGCAGATCTCAATGTTCATACTCAACCATATCATTTGTAGGTATGGAATTCCTCAAACCATCCAAACAGATCATGGTACACCTTTCCAAAATAAAGATGTTGAAGAGCTATGTGAACAGTTCCAAATCAAACAAGGGTTCTCTTCATTCTATTGTCCTCGAGGGAATGGCCAAGCTGAAGCGACAAACAAAACCATTCTGAAAATCTTGAAGAAAATAGTTAACGAATCAGGGAGAGACTGGCATTTACAGCTTAGTCTCGCATTATGGGCATACAGAACTAGCATGAGAACACCTACAGGAGCCACTCCTTTCTCCCTAATATATGGATCAGAGGTAGTTTTACCCCTTAAAGTGGAAATCCCATCCCTGCAAATATTATTAAGGAACTTGATTTCAGATGGAGACTACAGAGTAGCAAGGCTCAGTGAACTGGAACTACTAGAAGAAAGAAGATAATGTGCATTCAACCACTTAAAAGGCTATCAGAATTTCCTTAGAAGGAATTATCACAAGAAGGTGACGCCGTGAACATTTGAGGTAGGATACCTTGTCCTCATGGAAAATCAAAAGAATCAAGCAGAAAGAGTGAAACCAGGAAAGTTTGAGCCTAACTGGCTAGGACCATATGTCATTGTCAACTCTACCCAGAGTGGGGCACACCAATTGGCAACACCAAAAGGATATTAACTTTCCAGATACATAAACAACATGCACCTCAAGAGATTCTACGCTTGAGGTCTCAATGGTTAAGGCAACTATCTACATATCAAGAAAGTACCAAAAAAATCAAATAATACAAAATGTTACATTGGTGAAAACCTGGCAAACAGGCGTCTTGGTGACAACAAAAAAAATCAAAAAAGCAAAAAAAAGTAAAGAGAAACAAAATTTCTCTCTCATTGAAAACCTGGCAAACAGGTGCTATTGAGTAGGTACCTTGGTGAAAACCTGGCAAACAGGCACTGAGTGTTCAAATCCAGCTTCACCATCAATGAACTCCAAGATCAAAAGCTTGAGCACACTTCAAATGAAAGACTGACTACCCAAGCTATATCCAAAAGCACAATCCCCTTTGAGCATCAACCCTTATCCATGGTTAGTATTGGTCCACCAAACTAGGGGGCTATTCTAAAATGTCCTGAAAAAATCCCTAAAAATCAGAAAACTCATCAAAAATCCCTAAAAACCAGAAAACTCATCAAAATCCTAAAAAGATCAAAATGTCCTGAAAAAGTCAATCTTCATCAAAAACAATAAAAAAATTGCAAAATCCCAAGCAATAAAACCAACTTAGTTATCAACAAAGCAAAGAGTGATCACACCCAGTCGATCAATGTCAAATCCATGTGCTTTGCGAATCAGCATTGGGCCCATATGACATAGCTTTATCAATCTATCAAATCTATCAACAAGCAAACTGGCGACCAATCCAATCTATCAAATGTCACAACCATGAGCTTGGTGAATCAACATTGGGCCCATGTGACACAACTTGATCAGCCACCAAAAATGATCAAAACCAATCAATCAATCATATCAATCATCTTATATAGTGATGGATACGCTCAAAAATAGCCAGTCAGTCTTATACAAGTCATCTATTACTGAAACTAGACACAATCAAAACAATCAAGCCAATCAAGCCTATCAAAAGATTCGAGCCAATCAAGAGAATCCAACTAAATCAAGGAGCAATCAAAATGTTGACTAGGACAGTCAGTCAGTCAGATGTCAGTCTATATTTCACGGTTATGTTCTTACACTACTCCAGGATCCACCAAGTGAGGAGAGTAGCTATGATGGATCATGACTTAATTTATTTGATTGTTGTCTATTGAATGTTCACTTCAATTATAGGGCCATGATGATTTAGGATAAATGTGGTAGGCGTTGTCACTTATCGAACAACCACGTAGTTCCACGATCTGAGCTTAACCCTGGGAAAGAATGAGACATTCCTTCTCTGTTATATGCTTGTTTATTTACCAATAGAATCATAGCGGTATCCAGATGGACTCTGGGTGCATTGGATTTCTAGCTTGGTTTTTATGGGCTTTCTTCTTAAAATCAAGACTTCATAGTGCTATCCAGATAGACTCTTGGTGCATTGGAATTATATCTTGGTTTTTTGGTCTTTCTTTTCAAAATCAAGAGCTCATGGTGCTATCCAGATGGACTCTGTGTGCATTGGATTTCTATCTTGGTTTTCTTTTTTCTTTTGTTTGGATTGTTCAGAGGGCAAAGCGGTATCCAAATGGTCAATATCTAGGTGCTTTTGGCTCTCTTTCTTTTCAAATAGGGAACATACCTGAATCCAGATGGTCAATATTTGGGTGCACTAAGTTCTCTTTCTATTCAATCTCTCTACTCCTTCCGGTTATCAAGAGGTCAGGGCGATATCCAGATGGTATGTGATTTGGATGCATTGGACACTCTTCAGAATTTCATAAAAAAATGCAACGACAACAAAAATTGGAAATGCGGCAATGACTTGGGTCACTCATCCATTCTATCAATTCATATCTATCAATCATCAACCATCCTTTCTATCAATTCATATCCATCAATCAATCCTAGAGAAACTTTTTCCACTTTCTTCTAACTAACACATGTATTTACTCGGATATTTTGTGCATAGTAGATTGCATTCATTTAATGCATAAGAATAATCCAAAACATGTGCATAGTAGATCATATAACCAATGCATCCATCATCAACAACATCATAACCAACATAGGAATGCATTCATCATCATCATAAAATGATTCACATTTTCAACAAATTAATGCTCATCTGACGCATTTCTCTGCTTAATTTGTTGAGGGGGCATATAGTCCACCTGCGGTCACTGGGGCAAGCTGGGGCAAGATCAAATTTGAAACTTCTTTGACACAATGTGATGAATCACATTGTATCAAAGAGGGGAAAATGTAGACACCCTAAAATGGACAGACTTGCGACTTGACATTAAAAGCACTAATTTTTATCTATTAATTAGTGGTTTTTTAATCGTTAATTAATCATCTATTTTCTTCTAAATTTATTCCCCAAATCATCTAATCAAATTCCCAAAATTAATTAAATATTTAATTTTATTTAATTAGTTAACCTTAATTGATTAATTACCACTAATTAATTAATTAAATTAAATTCCCTATAGTTTAAATTGAAAGATTTAAACTTACTAATTAAATTCTTCCAATTAAATTAATTTAATTTCATTCAATAAAGCAATTCTAAATAAAAAAGAATTCAATTATCTCACATGTTGAAAACTTTAATTACATAAATGAATTAAATAATTAATTATGTTCAAAGAGATAATCCTTAATCAGCTCACATGGGTTACTCCACCCATCTCTCCAGTTCACATAGGTTACTCCACCCACCTTTTCAGTTCTAAAAGGTAACTCACAATTAGTTCTCCAGTTAACCAAACTCTATCTCCTCTCTGCTAGTTGAAGAGGTGGAGTTTACTGATGGCCTCTCCAGTTCCCTTTAATCTCAATTGTTCATCTCCCCATCTCTGGGATTGATCTCAACCATTCATATCATCCTTAATTCCTATATAATAAACCCTTCATAATCATTTGAAGGATCCAGGATTTCAAGCTCTTGTGTGCCATTACTCCGTCAGTTTGGTTCTAGCATTCAAGCCATCTTGCGATCACACAAAGCCATTCAATTATCAAATTCTCGACACTTCTCAAGTCATAGACGTTGCCCACACCAATACTGAGCATCAGAAACAATGTTTCAGAAGGAGTAGAGAGCGACAATATAAGCTTCAAGCAATTTGGGTTTGCATTCATTTGTTTTCTCTTATTTGTTTGTATATTTTATTGATTATGTTTAAGTATTCGTCATTAGTAGTTTTTGTATTAATTTCCCCATTGCAAAACCGATGCTACTAACCCTCATCATTGGAAAGCTTGGCAACATGCATGAGACCCTGGAACTCAGTACCAACTACAGCCAAAGGCACAACTGCACCCCAAAGAGTAGCATCTCTAAATCAACAAGAAAAATAGGCATATGAATCTGTAACATCCTACCTCTCTCCAAATTGCCACAACACCCTGTCAGTGTTGTGGAAGTCAATCATATGTATGTGCCTACTGACACGCCCAATCAGAAATCTTTGCTGACGACAAAAAGGTAAATGCACATCCTCACCATCCCAAATAGGACAGTCCCTGTAAGGCCTCCAAATAAAATATGACAACATGTCGAGCTACTGTCACCAAAACGTCAAGTGTCTCATATGAGACTAGACTATGGCACCATCATACATAAAAATGTACGGTCTCCCCGCGGGAAGATCTCGAGCACCTACAGGTCTGCACACTGCAATGTGCTCCCAAGCCCATATCTGAAGCAAGGTAGCACCACACCCAAGTGACTTACCTCTGAGGTAAGCTACATAGAACATATGAAAGTACATGTGGGCTAACATGCATGGACCCCAAGCATATAGGGTATGATCACAAACCATACCACGTAGACAGACACCAAACCCAACAGAGAATCTATGCTGACGATGATCCGAACACAAGATCCCACATATCAAACTCCCTAATAGTGTGGATAATCTATCTAGACCCAGACCAAACCTAGACCATGGGATATCATAGGGATCATACATCCCAAGTTGATCCTGGGGCAACCCAGAAAGCTCGGACAGTGCAGTAACACCAGCGTCCCGCTCATACTCAACAAGGGCCCCCTGAATAGGAATCTGCAGGATGAGATAGACATCCTCTAGAGTGACTATACACTCGCCAGTTGGTAAACTAAAGGTACAGGTATCAAAATGCCACCTCTCTAATAAGGTGGATATCAGACCCCTGTTGGTCATGATCTTGGGCATATAACAAATCCAGTAAAGGCCTAACTGCCTCAAAATGTCTCTCTCAACCTCAGTAACCTGAAAGTGAAGAATCAAACCTGAAGGTCTCAACTCCTGACATCAAAGGATAGTCCCAGAAAACTAAGAAACAACAGAAAGTAATGTATCAATAACAAATCAAGGAAAAAGATTTGTCAAGTCATTAATGAATGAACTAAGAGAATAATTGCGGCAATTTACAAAAAAATGCGGCACTTTTATGGCCTTTGCGACAAACAAACTTCATTTGCGGCAAACAAAACTCAATTGCGGTAATAAACAAGACTACTACGACACACTTATCAATTGCGTTTGCAACCGTGAATTGCGACATTAAAACCGCAATTGTGGCAAAACCACAACCTATTGCGGCATTGTTCTAAAATTTCAAAAAATGCAAAATTTTTAAAAACAATAAATTCATGCATTAATGACAAGGAGGACAAGATCACTTACCGGACGTCCCGCGCCAGCTAGCCGAAGAAAGGTATGGACCTGATTAGAAATATGTACGACGCCCGGAATGCCCGCCATAGCTCGAAGAAGACACGAAAAGCTCAAAAAACAATATACAAACTCACTAGGAATGTCAGAGCTCCAGAATGCAAAATGACAAATGAAGGGTTCTCTCGGCTACTTATAGGGATTTCTAAAAACCCTAATTCCTCCAGGACTTCAAAATTTTCTTCTCGGACCCTGAAAATTTCAAAACTCAATATCAGGGGCATAATGCAATATTTTCAAGATGAGTCAACTACCCATATTCACAATTTGCAGTTTCAACAAATTAACGCTCACATCGTGACTTTTCACTCAAATTTGTTGAGGGGGCATAAATACACCTACTATCGCCGGGGCAAGCTAGGGAAAGATCAAAATAGAGAATCTTTGACACACTACGATAAGCCACATTGCATCAAAGAGGGGCAAATGTAGACTCCCTAAAATAGACAGACTTGCGACTTGACATTAAAAACACTAATTTTCATCTATTAATTAAATGGGTTTTTAATCGTTAATTAATTATCTTATTTTCTTCTATATTTATTTCATCTATTAATTAATGGTTTTTTAGTCATTAATTAATCATCTATTAATCTTCTAAATTCATTCTCTAAATTGTCTTATCAAATTCCCAAAATTAATTAAATAATCAATTTTATTTAATTAACTAACCTTAATTGATTAATTACCATTAATTAATTAATTAAATTAAATTTCCTATAGTTTAAGTTGAAAGATTTAAACTTACTAATTAAATTCTTCCAATTAAATTAATTTAATTTCATCAATAAAGCAATTCTAAATAAAAAAGAATTCAATTATCTCACATGTTGAAAACTTTAATTACATAAGTGAATTAAATATTTATTTATTTTCAAAGAGATAATCTTTAATCAGGTCACATGAGTAACTCCACCCATCTCTCCAGTTCACATGGGTAACTCCACCCACCTCTTCAGTTCTAAAAGGTAACTCACAATCAGCTCTTCAGCCAACCAAACTCTATCTCCTCTTTACCAATTGAAGAGGTGGAGTTTACTGATGGCTTTTCTAGTTCCTTTTAATCTCAACCATTCATCTCCCTATCTCTGGGATTGATCTCAACCGTTCATATCATCCTCCATTCCTATATAATAAACCCTTCATACCCATTTGAAGGATCCAGGATTTCAAGCTCTTGTGCGCCATTACTCTGTCAATTTGGTTCTAGCATTCAAGCCATCTTGCGATCACAAAGCCATTCAATTATCAAATTCTCGACACTTCTCAAGCCATAGAAGCTGCCCACGCCAATACTGAGCATCAAAAACAACATTTCGGAAGGAGTAGAGGGAGATAATAGAAGCCTCAAGCACTTTGGGGTTTGCATTCATTTGTTTTCCTTTCTTTGCTTGTACTTTTTATTGGTTATGTTTAAGTATTCATATTAGTAGTTTTGTGTATTTGATTTCTATCATTGCAAACTGGTGCTGCTAACCCTCACCATTGGAAAGCTTGGGAACCACAAATCATGTAAGAGGCGTATAACAATAAGCAAAGTGCATAACTATGTTAGGGTTTTAAGTCAGACCAAAGAAATAAACAATATTAAAATATAATATGGGATAAGAGAGGAAAAATAACAAAATGCAATAACACAAAGATTTAACATGGTTCACTCAATGTGGGCTACATTTACCAGAGAAAAAGTCAACCACTTATTTTCTATTATCCAACAAAGAGAAAATTGCAATATGATATCTTTTACATCACACGTCAACTTATTTATAGACCTTTTGATGGTTTACAAAGGTTTATTCACATGCCAAAATAATAGCCAACTCTTTTATCATATAATAGGAATTATTTTCTTTGGGGGGACTACCCCAAATAAACTAGGTTGTGGGCATTGCCCCGAGACCCCTACTGTGGGCTTTGCCCCTAGGTCCTCGCCAAGGGGATAGTCCCCTTAAGCCTCGTAGGAGGGGCTTTGCGCATCTTGCACTCCCTCATTAATTCATTTGGGGGGGGAACACAACTATCAAAGTCACCAAAATTAAAGTTTAGCACCATGATTAGTCGTCACATACCAACAACCTATTAAGATATTTTTTCCAATTTCAAACAATCATGATGCATAATTATTAATAAGCTAATCTTAATGTCCATAATGCACAATTTTTTCATGT
This sequence comes from Thuja plicata, assembly GCA_018584345.1. Classification (NCBI taxonomy): domain Eukaryota; kingdom Viridiplantae; phylum Streptophyta; class Pinopsida; order Cupressales; family Cupressaceae; genus Thuja; species Thuja plicata. Next base: position 68,641 of record MU222607.1, read on the forward strand.
TTAAAATCACTCTATACACGAGAGAGAGAGAGAGAGAGAGAGAGAGAGAGAGAGAGAGATGTTTTATTAAAACATAGATAATTATTACACCAATATGATAATTTCGGGACTAGATTTGAGAAGCTGATAAAGCCACTAACCTACACTAGAAATTTTAGCCAATTCTACTTATAAGGGGTGACTTGAGAAGTTAGGTGTGGCTAGAGTCACCCCTGTATATTGGAGTCTCCCTTGTTCTGCTAAAATCTGATGAAGAAGCCTACAACCTAAAGTAGATTGTATGCCTTCTCGAATATGATTCCAGAACTTTGCCACCTATCACTTGTACAAAATAAATAAGAAGAATGTTGGGACAAAGGGGTTTGCCTCGATCAAACCCATGTTTAGGAATTAACCTTAAAATTGAAATATAATTGCATGAAAGGAAAGGAATCATGTTGTCAACAATAAAGGCTTGATAAGTGTCTTATTCCTTTGCAATGAAAATGCTTCTTCAAATGAGATCACAAGTGTTGATGCAATAACATGACTCAACAAATACCTGAAGGGACATCATAAAAGATATGCTTGCATAAGGATTTCTAGTCTTATCATCATGAAGAGATGAATTCTTGTATGTGCTTGAATGTTTCTTGGATGCTTGATTGCCTGAAGTGGATTGCAATGTCACTGGGCTCCAATTCAAAGTTGACACATGAAACCCAAAATGAGGAAGGTATATTTGTGTTTATACCTCACCGAGTCATTTTTGGGATCAAAATTCGAAGGAGCTTGACTTAAGATATATAACCCTACTCGAAATTTACATTACCTATCTCCAATTCGAATTTGGGCCCAAGTTAGCATGTTAAGGGTGACTCCTGATGAAAGGGTCACAAAATTTATGGCTTGCTCATCTTGGGTATCCCTTCTCGAGGCAAAAATTACTCAAATGTTAATTGAGGGCCAATTTTGATATGAGGATTCCAAAAATATGCACCAAATCAGGGTGTGATAAGTGGAAACATGTAAAATAGGCCACACATGATAATAGGGCACAAGTACACAAAAGATAATGTTTGAATAAAATAATTAAAGGGGAACGACTATAGTTAAGGGCCCTCATTAATTAAATGTAGAGAAAGGACTTAAATTCATAATAAAAAAGTCTTATAATATATAGAAGAATGAATACACACTAAAATGGGCATTACACAAATGTGGAATTGGACACACTTAATCAATGCATGTACAATTTATGACACTAGATTTAGTTCCCACTTTAGTGGCGGAATTAGTCTACACATACACGTGGTAAATTAGGAGAAAGAGGTATAGTAGGGAAGAGATGAGATCGTGGGCAAGACTTAAAGAGGTAAGACATCATTAAGTTAGAGGGAATCCCCCAAACCAAGGATCTTAACTGACATAATCATGTGCAAGGACACAAAATGACAACAAAAAAAGAAAAAAAGACAAAAGAACAAAGGGGCTTGTACTAAATTAAAGTCTCCAAACCAACTAGTTGAAGATACATCAATGAAACAAATTTATCAATTGCTATTTCATGATCGGAATGCTATTGCAAGAGAACAAGTGGTCCCATTGGAAGAGAAAGAGAACATATCAAGGATAAGACAAGATTCCATGATTCAAACAACTCGCAAAGCTATGAGATCATGAAATAGAGAAGAAGGAAGTCATGGATACTATGAGCTAGCAAGTTGCATTATGCTAGGTGATTCATGAGAGAGAGAAATAGAGGAAGAGTAAGAGTAAGAAATAGTCTAGCAAGTTGTGTTATGCTAGTTCCACTCATCCCAAGGAGAGATTAGTGCAAAGATGGAATTTATAGTCTAGCAAGTTTTATTATGCTAGTTAACCCATCCATGGATAACCAAGTAAAGCATTGTTAGAATTAAATCTACCAAAAAGGATTTTCCTAAGGAAAGCATTGTCTCCAAAGGATTTTCACTTCATCGTACTAAATAGATCAATGAAAATCATCGTCTCTAAGGAAAATTGAAATTTAATGCACAAGAGTGCAAAAGGATCACCTTAAGGAAAGTAATTTCGCCTTAGGAAACCTGATAAATAACGCATAGGGGTGCAAAATAATGCACTAGGGCATAAAATAATGCACAAGGTCATAAAAGGATTATCCCAAGGAAAGCATTGTCTCCTTAATAAATCCACTAAAAAACATATAAGGGTGCAAAAGGATTCAGGAATATGTCATATTTAATACACATGGATGTCATATATATTCCCCCTCTTAAGATGTAAACTTAAAGCTATGATGGCATCTTAAGGTAAAGCATAACAATGATACCCACCCTCAACACTAAGGGGATATACTTTAAGTGATAATGTATACATAACTGAAGTGAAAGAGGCATAACTCTTTCTAAGGATAAGGAAAGATAGATATGTAAAAAGATATCTTGCAACATGTGTAGAGGGATCCTTAGGAGGAAGAGGTATTTTCTCTAATACATCTATCTCCAAAAGGAGTTCTTGAACAAAAATAGTACCTTCAAGACCAAGAGGGGAACGAGAACAAGAATTCACCTTTTAGCTCCCGTATTTTTAGGTAGGAAAAATAAATTATTGATGAAGGATGACACACTTTAATCCCTCGAGTAATGTAATTTTCTTGCAATGGAAATGATTTTGCAAATAAATAAGAGGTTGCGATCAAGTATACACACCTCTTATATAAGAGATTTCCCTAATCAAGATAGTCAAATTTTGTATAAGAAAAGATCACATAATAAACAAAGGGCATTCCACTAACGAAAGTGGATCCTTATAAAGAATTTTAAAAGAAACCCCTTGCCAACCAAGTGTAAAGGCAAGGTAAAGGATAACACATCATGCACTCTAAGTGAAATATATATAATAACAGACAAACCCTCCCATGAAAGGAAGATATTGTAAACAAGAATGTCATTCTCCTAAAAAAGAGACAGATCCTTATGTGAAACAAACAAGTTTGTGCAAGGAAGGACATTGTATCATAAGATATACAAATCAAAATAGAGATAATGGATACTTTAGAAGGATAAGGAAAAAAAAAAACCTTTCCCCCCAAGTGGAAGGAAACAAACCTATTATGTTTCTAATTAAGGAAGATTAAAATGTAAAGCATGGTACCATGCAAAATAAAGAGACCCAAAGAAGTAAAGTAATAAGATCACATGGTGTAAATCAACATAATAGGTGAAAGTACTGATAACATACATTTTTTATATCAAGAAAGTTTATAAGATCTATTGTTAAACAAATAAGACATCAATCTACTAAACCTTGAAGAAATTGTCTAAATTCAATACAATCAGCAAGAAAATGTTTATTGTTACGGTGAAAAAGACAATGAAAGTCACCATTAAGAGATCTTTGATACTTTGGAAAATGTCAATAAGGAAATTGAATTGTGATGTCATACTTAAATGTCTAATAGATTCTCTTAGTCAAAGCCAAAGAATCATCAAAATAAGAGGTCACAATTGTTGGAGTTGGTACAAGAATTCTTAAACAAGGATGTTGAGGTCTTGATGAAGAAGGATCAATAGGATTTGAAAAAGAAAGGGAATTTTTTCGCTCAGGGTATAAATCATATACTATTTATAGTGACTCATGTAGGAGGATCTATATGGAAATTTATACCTTGTTTTTTAATGCCAAGACCTTGTCCACCATATCCTTGTTGAGAAGTAATGTCATGGCCTACATTGTAAATAGCCTTTAGTTGAGAAGGAGAAGCAATTTCATCTCGAGGTTTATGGAAATGTGTAGTATAAATAGGAATAAGAGGGTTGTTATCTTTAGGGAGATTAGGACTCCTATCACTATTCATATCTCCTTTAGTTTGGGAGGAAGAAGGTGGTTTATCAAAATATTCATCCGCACTTAATGTTATCACAGGAGATAAATCATTAAGGAAATGTTGAGCATTAGGATTATTGAATTAATTTGATAAAGAGAAGAGGTTCTAAGAGAATCTAAAGAATTACATAAACTAGCTTCCTTGATCTCTCCCATTAAGGTATGATTAGGAGGAGAGGATCTAAGACTTGCTAATGTAGGATTGTTAGGGGTATGATCTTTATCCCTATTAATACAAGAAACCTAGGAGAAATGCTAGGATTGTTTATGGCAATGTCATTTGTAGATTCATCATTTTCAACAAAGACCCTTATGTAATTAACACATTCCATGCATTTTGCTAAAAAAAATTATGATAAAGTCATACAAAATATGAATGAAGTTCTTGAAAAATCATTTGTACATGAAGGAAGAACATTTGAAATTATCATGATGTCATATGTAAGAGTGCCATGAAGGAATGCAAGCAACATGAAATGCAAAAAGGTATTATCTATTTCATGTGATTGAACAAAATGTGTAAGAAGAAATGTAATGACATGAACAATAACACACCAATCTATTTTAGTTTAAATTCCATCATGAAAATGAAAGCTACCCAAATCAATTCTAAGAATAAAAATAGAAGTGGAAATGTAAGGACATCAGATTCACCAAAACGTAAGGTGAAAAATGTGCACCAAATCAGGTTGTGATAAGTGGAAATGTGCAAAATAGGCCACACATGGTAATAGGGCCTAAGTACACAAAATATAACATTTGAATGAAATAATCAAAGGGGCACACACCTATAATTAAGGGCCCTCATAAATTAAATGCAAAGAAATGACTTAAATGCATAGTAAAAAGTCTAGTAATGCATATAACATGAATACACACTAAAATAGGCACTAGATAAGTGTGGAATTAGACACACTTAAGTAGTGTGTATAGTTTACGATGCTAGATAAAGAAAAGGCATTTTTCATGAAATCGGCCAGTGATTGGCCTGCATACTCCAAGCTGTGGAAGTGGTGTGATGAAAATTGGGGCAAGAACTTCATTGGTCACTCTCTCCCAAATAGATCTTATTTAGTTGTGTGTGAATAAACTATAGAAAAACAATGAATTTTTGCCAATGTTCCTTTTATTATGGGTTGGTGGGATTTTTTTTGAAAAAATGGGTTCCAAATTTTGATCCCTGGAAGGCTTCAATTATAGAAGTTCCAGTTTGGATAAGGCTTTACGACCTCCTACAAGAATAGTAGGAGGCTAAAACCCTCAAAGTCATTGGAAATAAACTAAGTTGGCTAATTAAGGATGATGAAGCAATGGAAAAGGATGACCATAGTATTTATGCAACAATTTATATGCGGTGGATGATGAGTGGGTTTTTTGGTACTTTTTATAGGATTATGTGGTTCTATTTTAGACTCTTTTGGTCATATTTTCTATATCCTCCATACCAAAGACTTCATGTATTGGTATGTTTTGAAAAAATTGCATGCTACATTATCATACTTATATATTTAGTTTGAAATATGGTTATATGAAAATATATGGAGTTAAATGTGATAGAAATGAGATTGTGTGCTATATATATGGTTGTTTGGCTACTATTGGTTTTTGCAGCACTTGGTTGAAATGAACGTTGTAGTTTCTATAGCTTTGAGTTGTGAAACTTCTTGTAGACATTGTTAGTTCAACATTGAACCAGTCTTACAATCTTGAACATCTTTGTTGATCTGTCAATCTGTGAAAGCCTTTAAGACTTATTCTAGTTTTGGTTGTTGGAAGGTAGCAAACTCATTACTTCTAATGACAAATGTGAAGTTGGTTAATATGTTCTCAACTTTTGAGTTGTAATCATGTTAGGATTGTTTCTCATAAGTTATGTTTCCTTTATGGATTGTAAATCTCTTTCCTAGATTTATGGGTAGTGTACTTATGTGTGGTTGAATATTTCAACATTTGTAAGCTCTATATATGGAAGCTTCACATGGATGTAAACATGTTGTTTTTTGGACAATTTATCATCATTATAGTTAAATCTAAGCATTGATGTTTTTCCATGGTGAATTTATGTATGAAATGAGTATTATTCAAGTTATTTTTTCTATTAAGTTCAATTGGTGTGTACTGAAGGGGGCCTAATTGAGGTACATCTCCTCCATATTTCTTTTATGCATTTGAGGAATAATTAATCTATTAACTCTGTTTCAGAATTTACTAAAGAATATTGTTTGAGTTGCATGAATGTGCTCCTATAGCTTTGGACAACATCTGTGGATTGATTTCTATAGGTGTTTAGTTTATTCTTAATTAATGCATCATATACATTTACATATTTATTTGTTGTTAAGGTAATGTAGAATATGTTACTTCATGACATGTGATTAATATTGATTAATTTCATGGATTACAGATTTGGAGAGTAGTAGATAGTTACTTTTAGCAACTTTTATTCAAGTAGTTAAATAGGAGTATGTATAATGTTATGATGCGTAGATTATTCTAGCCCATTTCAAGTTTACAATCGCGGGTTTACAAGTTAAATGTAATCTACTTCCATGAGAGGTTTCTCAAGTATATAATTTACTTAGAGATGATGGGTCCACCAGCTGTCTAATCATTAATGAAATTTGGATGTCTACATTTTTGGTGTTGTTTCTCAGGATAATTTTGAATCATTACTTTACTTAGATTGTTTCAAGTTTTCATAAGGTGAATTTGTTGTTACTAAGTAGATTAGAACTAGAATAATATTTTGGAGCACCCATTTTACTAACATTATGTAGGAAAGCAGGAATTGATTTTTTTTCCTTCTTGTATACATCAATGGAGGGTCGCTCAGGGAAGATTCCTTCCTTCAAACAATAATTAGTACCTGAAGAAGTAGTACCTAAAGCAGTAGTACCCAAGAAAGAAGACTCTACAGAAGTAATATCAAAGGAGCAAATATTTGAAGCGTACATGGCTTCACCTCCACATTCTCTTCTCTCTTCCTTCAGTTCTCTTTCCTCGAGACCTGGTGCAAGAGGTGGTGGGGGTAGAAATAATGATGATTCCACACCAACATTTTATTTCCCTATAGTTCATCAGGAAAGGGTGAAGCTATGAATAACATACCACCTTTGGGCCTTCAAAAATTTCATGGACTAGTCACTGAATATATTATGTTGAAGTTATGACTATAATACGAATTCCCATAGACTAAAGTTGTTCCTTTCAAATATCAAGGAATATACTTTGAGATGGTTCATGGGACTGTGGAGAAATACAGTTGCAAGATGGGCTACCATTAAGGAGAAGTTCCTTAAGAAATACAAGGACTATTGCAAGTGAGGAGATTTGTGTTGTGATGATATCTTCAAAATGACTCAAAAAGAGGACGATCAATTAGAAGATTACTTGGATAAATTATTCATCAACCTCAAGAAGTCCAGACACAATAATACGGGGGAGGACTGTGTTAAACTTATTTTCTTTTGAGGGATTCATTAGGATTGCATGGATGCATTGGACCCGATGGACGAATGAGACATTTACTAGGCTTATTGGAATGATACATGCACTCTTTCAAGGAATTATTCAAGGGAAGCCATGACAAAGAACCAAAGCATAGGGTACGTTACTTCTAATGCAACCACTGAAGTTTCACAAATGGAGATAAGAAATATTAGTACTGATATGATACAAGATATTATCAACCATAAGGCTTCTCAACTAGATACTTTGTAGGAAATAAGGAAATAAGAAGAATCAAAAGTTGCTTTAATAGAATATTGCCCCACTTTCTACAAGGATTCCAAGTGTAAAATGATTTCTAGTATGGACGAACAACTTGATTTTAGAGCCTTGGAGGATGAAGAGGGCCAATTTGTTTACCTCATCCAAAGAAAACCATGGAATCAACGACAAGGTATGTATCAAGACCCTTTGTCTTATGAAAATTATCCTTCTTGGCCAAATCAATCCTCTCAAGTATGGATGAACTATGGTAATACACCATGGAAAACCTAACAAGGGGCATGATCTCCACCGTTAGGTCAACCACTTAAGTGAAAAACTAAGTGGCAATAACCATCTATGAATTGACAACAACCTCAATGGAGAGGTAATCAATCTTGAGGTCATCAAACCCAAGAATAGCAACAAAAACCTTAGTTGCAAGGACCCCTAGTTCAAAAAGTGGTTATGCCAAATCATGCTAAGCCTTAGCCTTCACCTATAAAGCCTAATTAACCAATTTCTCAACCTGCACCTAACCCCAATAATTGTCTTTCTCAAAAAATTTATTCCAGGGACACACACCAATTTCCTACTTATGTTATTAATGTTAATAATGTGCATTTACAGTCAGGAAAGACACTAGATTCCCCATCATCTCCTCTTATCACACAAATCTAAGAGGAGGGTGTTTCAACAATAGTATAACCTCCATCTAGTGAACATGTTCTACAAGATAGACAAGATAATTTACACCATGCACCCTTTCCCACTAAATAGAAAGACCCTATATTCCCTACAAGGTTAATTGAGAAAAACATTGATATTGTACCTAACTTTAATTTTTTGGAGAAAATAAAAAATATAAGTATCCAAATTCCCTTATTCCAAGTCATTAAGGATGTCCCTATCTATAATAAAACTAGTAAGGAACTATGCACAAAGAAGCCAGGCCTCGAAAGGAAGGATCCTAAAACTATGCATGTTATGGAAAATTAGCAAATATTATGTTAGGTAAGCTTATTATCCCAAAGTATAACAATCTGGGTAGTATAGTACTTAATGTTACTATCAAAGAAATATTGATTCCCAATACTTTGATTGACCTTGGGACTGCCATTAATGCAATGACTAGGGAGACAATACAAAAGTTACAATTGATGGACCTAAGGCCAAATCCTATAAGCCTATAGTTGATAGACAATTCTACAGTTAAGCCAGAGGGAATAGTAGAAGATCTAATCACATCACTTGATTTATGAGAGTACTTGATACATTTTAGTATCCTACAACCTAAGGCCAACCTAGGAGGTTATTCTCTCATCCCGGGGAGGCCTTGACTCACAACAATAGATGCTTTTTATTGGATGTAGTTTAGGGGAGATGATAATCTTTAATGTCAATGTTACTAAGAAACGTGTTTTATATCTCCCATCTCAACCACATCAAGAGAATGACCAAGAAATTTGGCCAAAATTAGGAGACGAGGAGGATGATTCCTTGCCAAATCTCACGATGATAGATAGGAGTCCTATGCTTAACTTAGAATATGAAGATAATTGTTGGCCCATATAATTCAAAATGACTACCACCAGGACCTAGATGACTTGGCATGCTTATCTTTCTCTTCTTGGTCATTGTATAGTTTTCCACTACTAAGTGCTAATTTTCAACCTTTACATTGTTGCATAAGCTTCTATCATACACCTCTGACAAGAGGGTTACATGAATAATTGTTGCAACCATAAATATCATGATTGCATAAGTAGATATTACACTGGGGAAATATTTAAACATCAATAATAAGCTCAGTCAAGAGTAACAACAAGAATTAATAACTTTATTATTGGCACATAAATCAACATTTGCATAGGATTACCAAGACATGAAGGGCCTTGACCCAGATATCTGAACACATAGAATGCATCTAAAGGAGGGCTGTAGGCTAATCAGAAAACCTTAGAAAAGGATGAATCTAATGGTACAAGATATAGTTAAGGCTTAGTTGCCAAATCATCTCAATGCATGATTCATATATTCTATCTTGGATAGTAAATATGTTTATCCATTGGTCATTTCTCCTAAAAGCGATGGAAAATGGAGAGTTTGTGTAGATTATATAGAGCTAAAATCAACAACAAGGAAGGAAAATTTCCCTCTTCCATTCATAGATCGGGTATTAGACTCTCTAGCTGGTAAGCAATTCTCTTTTTCTGGATGGTTGTAGCGGCTATAATCAAATCAAGATAGCTCTTGAGGACTAGGATAAAACCACTTTTACTTTCCCGTGGGGAACATATGTGCATTTAGTGTTTTCTTTTGGTATTTGCAATGCCCTTGCAACATTTAAAATATAAATGCTTGGTATCTTTTTAGATCTCACGCATAATTGCATGGAGGTCTACATTGATGACTTCACCACATTCAGTGATTCCTATGAGGAAGCCCTTGCAAATTTGCAAAAAAATCTCCAATGGTGTGAAGAGCATAATTTATCATTGAGAAATAAAAAAATTTATATGATGATGCAAGAAGGAGTAGTTCTAGTTCATTACATCTCTAAGCATGGTATTCAGGTGGATCCAATGAAGATAGAAGTGTAGACACCCTAAAATGGACAGGCTTGCGACTTTACATTAAAACACTAATTTTCATCTATTAATTAATGGTTTTTTAATCATTAATTAATCATCTATTTTCCTCTAAATTCATTCCCCAAATCATCTAAACAAATTCCCCAAATGAATTAACTAGTTAATTTTATTTAATTAAATAGCTTTAATTGATTAATTAAACTCAATTTCCTATAGTTTAAATTCAAATATTTAAACTTACTAATTAAATTCTTCCAATTAAATTAATTTAATTTCATCAAATAAAGCAATTCTTAAATAAAAAAGAATTCAATTATCTCACATGTTGAAACCAATTATTAAATAAATGAATTAAATATTCATTTATCTTCAAAGAGATAACTCCAATAATATCACATGGGTTACTCCACCCATCTCTCAGTCCACATGGGTAACTTCACCCACCTCTTCAGTTCAAAAAGGTAACTCATAATTAGCTCTTCAGTTAACCAAACTCTATCTCCTCTTTACCAAATGAA